>LD700008.1:86147-121881 GCA_003118335.3 Papilio memnon | reverse complement strand
CAGATTATTTTTGCAATATTAAAGACAAAAGAAAAGCGCTTTTCTGCTTGACGTCTAATGTAGGATACACACGTTCGCGTTTAATTTATTTAATAATCTTATATCCGTCATGCGACATCTAACGTGTGTGGCCTACATAAGCTAAATTATTTGTTTAATCTACACGGTTAAAATATTTTCGAACCTTGATATCGTTCATTGTCAAGAACGTTTTTGTTATAGTTAGACTATCGGTTTTAATTAGAGGAATTATGGTATTTTCCCATTTGTTCTCATTAACAAATAATTGCTTACATCAGACATTAACACGTTGCCTAGGTAACACCATGAAGTTTAGTTTTATTGCCTAAATCACGAAATGCGTGTTTAATTCAAGGATTGTATAAAAGCACAGATAATACAATAAAATTGTTTTATTTCATTGTAAAAATAATATCTAAATGAAAAATCGTGTTACAAGATGAGTATAATTGCACTATGAATAATGTCAATCAAAATTATTATTTTGTAAACAAGATCGAATTGAACTGCAACGTTCTTACAAGAATAGGTAACATTTGAACTAAAGGGAGAGGTTATTGTTGAACGAAGTTAACGAGCCGTAACATTAGGGCTATAAACTAACTCCCACTGCGTCTTGATGACAGGAAGTAATTTAACGAAGGTTACATTTGTTTACTAAGAATTCGTTCCTTTTTTAAAAATGTTTGTTTTTTAATTTTTATCTGTACTGCCAAATATTTTGTGAATGACACAGCCATTAACTTTGTTTTGTTTTTTACTTTTTTTGGCATTCTTAATTTGAATGACTCAAAACACGTTTGATCGTTGCTAAATTGCAGATAAATTATAGCTTCTTTTTTCAGTGTTTTATTCAACTTAGTGTAGTGTTAATTCTTTAATGGTTTTACGTCGGCAGTCCATTGAATCATTCGCAATAATTGCAGTTGTTATCCAAGTTCAGTAGAACTACAAACACATCTGCAGGCACTAATATAGAAATAAAATCCATACAATTGTTACTGTTAAAAAATAGAGGCATTAGGGTAACACACAGGCGCCCTCTATCATATCTGTTTGTATTGCTATAAAGGGGACCTGTAGATATCTCGCCCAGGGCGCCAGTAACACTAAAAGCAACCCTGACTATTACAGGTGCATAGGTTCTTTTGGGAAATCAATAATCCCTTAAAATGGGGTCAAGAGATTATTATCCCACTGTCAGAAAATCTTAAGATTAAAGTTTTTTCAATAACGGTGAAAGTATGAGTAAAAATGTGTAACTAATTTCTTTGTGTAAATTAGAAAATGGTGTAATAAATATTGCGATTGAAGCGCCCCCAGGGTATCTATGTTCTTGGTTGGACTATACATGAGACGATTGTTACTATTTACATCTACGAGAACGTATTGATGTCATTTTTGTTTTAATTTATATACGAAAGCATCTCTTTATTGTATCTTGTAATATTGTGAGATACTAAGTTCTTACTATTCAATACAAATTATGTAATTAGAAACAAACTAAAAGGTTATCTCCCACGATGTTTATTTCGTAATTTTATAGCATTTATTCCATTATAACAATTTTAAATCAAGGAAGTGTTGTAAAAATCGCCCCCGCGCAATCCCATAGCAATGTGGGTGAACAAGGTGAACCTTCCTCGTTTACATTAGTATGCATAAGCTTAAATCAATTCATTTTTTATATATTAACTAGAATAGTAAATTTATCAGACGTCCTTGGTAACAAATCTATTCTTGGAAGCGAAGCTTACTTTCAACGCACTATTTTTGCAAAAAAAAAATAATTTAAATGAAAAAAACCGACTTCCCAAAAGAAGGAGGTACAATTCGTCTGGTTTTTTTTTCTATCACAAGACATAATATCATTTGAAATTTGGCTCTGAGACCGATAAGTGAGTTTGTTTACTATTAATTTTATCATTATTTCTTCGTTAGGCGATGATTGATGTTAAGAGAATCAAAGTCGCATACACACAGACAGAAGATGCGTTTATTTCTAGCCGCATTGTCATAGCACGTTATATTTAATTCATAAGCATTAGTTGCGATACCATAATCTAAAATTATATGGAATAGTAAAACCGCTTTAGAATTATGACGTTATTAAACCTTCATTTATTTCAATACTAGCTGTCACTCGCGGCTACGTCTGCGTGGAATTAAAAAAACTAAACTAACTAGCCTATCTGTTCTTCCAGATTATGCTCTACATCTATGACTAATTTCATCGAGATACGTTCAGCAGTTTAAGCGGCAAATTTCAGATTTATAATATTGTTATAGTAACAATAACAAAATTTATAGACAAGACAGAATTAAATGGAACAATTTTAATCTACATTTTTTTAATCTTAATTTTTCTGTACTTTACATAATAATAAATTGTGTGATTTAAGATATTCTACTTACTTGGTAGTACCATTTTCATTGAAATCCAGTATAAATATTCCGTCACTTTCTTTCTTTAAACGTTTATTGAATGAAATTTTCAACAAATATTGAGTCTTATAAACATTATACTGTTTTAATGAATCCGATAAATAAATATACAATTTGCCTCTAACTTTATCGACCTCGTATGGTCTATGTTTGTTCACCAAGTCTATATCTCCATCGAGCACTTTTATCGAATCTCGCCGTATGTCCAAATCTCTAGCATCCAATTCTATAACTCTAACATTTGGTGCATTTGCTATTACAGTTACAACCATATTGCTATCGTAATAAGAATCACCAGTTTTAAAAATGTAAGGTATTATTGTTAATTCATATTGCACTGGATACACTGTGTAATTTAAACATTCTTCATCAACGAAAACTCCTTGGATTGATGTACAAAAAAATAAAAAATAAAAAACTGAAAGAATCATTTTTTTAAATTTCGATCCAATGTAATAGACACGTCCTCGCGCGCCGCGCGTATTACTGCGTTTTGTATTTTGCACTGGCCATTGCCTTGGCGCCAAAAGTAACCAACGTACTAAGACCTCCTCTGCCCCCTTTAGTCGCATACATAAAGATCAATTTCCGGCAACGTAGTACTTTAACATAGCTCTACATTATATGGATATGTTTAGACGTAAACTTACGTACATGTATGTAAGTTTAGCGCATTTTTTGTTATTGGCTGGTTTTTATAATACTTTTTTTGTTTCGATAAACTTTTTATGTGCCTATTGTTGAGGTAATATTGAAACTAAATTATCACACAACTGGTTTCGCTTTGATTCCTACGAACATATATAGAGGTGCGCACACCATTCGATTTTTAGTTGTACAACTAAACAGTTGAATGCGCTGCGAAACAATCGACAATCGCACAACATTGCGATAGTTTAGTCAAAGGTGTGCGCCCGCTAATACTTGACGTAAACAGGGTCGAACAATAACGGAAAAGGGTAAGCAGAACAAAGGGTTTGGTATCGTCTTTGTAAGTTTGTGGGGTTTCAACAGGAGTCGTAGTAAAAATAAAGTTGTTACGACCACACTGTTTTGAAAAACTCAAATTTCATTTAACACTTAAAATAAATGTTATTAAACTGAACCAATCCAAGGATGGCATAATAATCGGTTAATCTGATCGATCGTTTAGTGTACATGTCATTGAAATTATTTAAAATAATATATCTTTCTTTCTTAAAGATCGAATATTGGGTTTGGCGATTGGAATGTAATATTTCGTCATTATGTTTGTCTATAATAACGGATGTCGTCGTGCGGATGTGCTTGTACACAACATGTAGTGACAAATTCCATGTAAATGATAAATAAAACAACATTAAAAATACAATTCGAAACATTTATTACTAATCTACTGGTTTAGTGGAGTGGGATCTCTAATCTTAAAGTAATTAGATAAATTATTTGTACAAAAATTATAATCAAAAATAACATTTTACTTTACAAGTTACACTTAATGTCTAATTTAATTTACATTAAAATATTTTGGCATTATTAATTTAGACAATATTTATTTTTAAAGTATTTCTGTTCTTTACAACGATTTGAGTTGGCACATCGATAAGTATAGTACACTTCTGTACCACGTGCCAACTTAAGTTTTTAATATTTACCATACATAGAGAATAATACTCCAGCTATTAAAATACCGAACGAAGCAGTGGTTGTAGTCCCTAGATTCTTAAGGCTCTTCATAATATCAGCTTTATGGTTATCGGCCCAGGAAACAGTCGCGCGCGCTTTTCCCAAGCCCCCTCTAGCAGCGGTCACTGCCTGGTCACTGCATTGGCTGCACGAACTCAACCAGTCTTCGAACTACGACCAAAACAGTTTATATAAAACTAGCTGTTGCTCGCGACTTCGCCAGCGTGAAATTAAAATATATAGCCTATGTTACTCACAAATAAATTACCTATTTAATGGTGAAAGAATTTTTAAAATCGGCCCAGTAGTTTTTGAGTTATTTCAATACATACAAAAATACAAATCTTTCCTCTTTATAATATTAGTATACTCGTAAATATCTATGTACCTTATGTTAACAGTTTTAGCGTTAAAACTCTGATTAATTTAAAATCACCAAATGTATTATAGTTAGTGGAAGTAAATTTTTCCCGCCTTTTTGATTCGTATGGATTATTTTCCTCTTTACCTTATCTAATCTTCAGACTTTTCTATCATTTTTAAATGTAAATTGCAGACGTCAAATAACTTTAACAATCTCAGGGACAAAACGCACATTGCGTAAAACACTTTTTGCGTAGAATAAATTATTAAATCGCTTATTTGCAAAACTTCCTCTCGAGAATCTCTAAAAATAGCATAAATAGGTCAAATGAGTCGTATGATTCTTGGAGCTAAAAATGATTGTGTTCGCAAGGTCACGAACAAATTTACAATACGGTAATGGCGAGATGCCAGTGTGCATAACTGTTTAATAAATGTCATATTAGCAACAATATTGACCTTGTTGCCTAGTGATTAGAGTATCGAGATGTTTGTTGTAGATACATTCGATGTTCAAACCAAGATTTTTTCATTTTCATGTATTACCAGCATATTTATTTCTATGTAACTTTTGAATGACTGGAAAGATTTTCTACTAACTTTTTTATAATTTTTGACCCTTAAAATAACGGAAAATTACTATCACATAGTTTTTGTATGGTTTCATGTAAGAGATGAGGACAAAAGAGCGGCAGAAACCAAGGTGATTAATTACGCCCATTTTCACACCAGAGGACCTACAGATGCGTTGCTGGCATTTAAGGAAATGGTATGCTTGCTTCTAGAAGGTCCTATAAATAAATGTATCACTGAAATTTCATAAACAAACGCAATATTATCACCTTCATAACTAATAAGTGTTTTAACGCAAATGTGCCTTTATTGACCTTCTCTTAATTGCTTTGTCACTGTGACCCGAATGACCGGCCCTCAAACACCGCTTGGTGTTACGCATACATTCATTAAGAGCGCTTGGCTATTGTTTGTCAAAGTGTTCCAACAGGGAATCCGACAACTTTCGAAATCGATCTCTTAATAAGGGTTACAAAAACAAATGGGGATCTAACACGAAAGTTTTCGTAACGATTTTGATCAAAATTTGCAGATCGAGAGTAAAGTTCAGCGACAAATTTCATACTATCGATGACATTATGAATACTTTCTCGCAAGCTGTCGTGAATACTCTGACTGACAGAAATACAAGCTAAGTAAATCAAAACAATTAACGAATCTTTGAATATATCCTTGTTATCGATAAATAGTTCGATGAACACGCGTATAGCTTTTGGATTAAGCATCTTATTTCAGGAAATATGGTTTTAAAAATCAAATTTTGTTCTTACCTTCTTAAATTCTTCAGCAGTACGCAGGTTACTGGCGATAGTGGACAACACCGAGTCTATTGAGGTTGTATATCTGTGAGAAATTAAACACGATTCAAGTTATAACCTGTTTTAACATCATAATTAGTTTAGAAAAGAACAGAATTCGACAGAATACTAACATTTCAGTCCAGGCAGTGAAATTCTGTTCCAAAGCTTCCAAAACTACGTGTACGTTCTTGTATTGAGACAGGACACTCGATACGGGAACTGTTAGGTCCTGTGTCCTAATTGGACTGTCTTCTACTTGCATCGAAACTAAGAATCTGTAAAAATTAAAGGGAATATTAAATGCTAAATTCATCTTTAAGTAACCTATTAAGAATTTCCAGTTCAACAATAGATGAACGATTTCTGTTGCTATTTGTTTATGCATAAATATTTTTTTATATAACACACAGTTATAGTAAAACTACCGTATAAACTTTTCACAAGTTCATGATAAACAAAATATCACCTATTAAGTTGAGTCTTGTCAGTTGTGCAGCCGAGGATCTCTCCAATAGTCCTGGCTTCATTGGCCACATTGTGTGTGGACATGCGTCGCCACAAGAAGTCATAATCATCAGCGCTGCCATATCGTAACCCAGTGCAGTAAGCAGCGACACGAAGACTGGGAGATATCCTGAAATTATATATTTAATCTTTGCACAAATAGAGTTTAAATTTAATGAATCATCATCTCCCGTCCTTATCCTACTGTTTTAATCTATTGTCAGTCATTTCAGTCGTAACTGCCTTGATCATGTCATCTTTCACACGATCCATCTCTTTCTAGATCTACTGGTGTCCACATTCATAACTAAAGTTCTCAAGTTTGAATAAGAAATTAAATTTTAGAAGACTAATCTTCGTTGTAAACTGAATACATTTTGTTTAATAAAGGTTGTATCAATAGCTTATTCTTACTCTGTTCCGTTTTCTTTAAGTTTCTTAAATAATGCTAGAGTATAATCCACGCAGCCTTGGTGACCCAATTTGCAAGCGAATTCCGTTACTTGAGCACGATTTCTTAGAGTTACAAAATCATCCGACGCTCTGTCTTCGTAGCCGATTTTGTTTATGATGTTATCTATTAGCTGCAGTCCGTAGTCCTGGAAGTAAAACATCAAATAATTTGCATATTTAGTTTTCTATTCTCAATTTATCTTATACTTACCTCAATGATTTCTAAAGCATCAGATCCCAAATAGAAAGACCGTAATTTATTAAGACCACGAATAGCAGCATTCCAGACCGAATAGTGTGTTTCATCAGATAAAAATTCCAGCACATCGTACAGAAGTTCAAATTTCACTTCGTCAGCATAAAGAAAAGCGAATAAATCATTAACAATCTGGAATGAAAGAAATAAACCATTAAAATAAAACATTTTACTGTATCTAACTATATCTAATTTCTGGTTTTTCTAAGCTTTAAGTAATTGTTATGAAGTTTATTAGTAAGTAAATACCTTAGCTCTGTTTATATGATCAATTTTTTCCCGATCATTGCCTTTCAGAGCAGCAGCGATTAATTTCCAAGACTCCATGTCATAGTTCACCCTGTATAAACCTTAAAAAAATAATATTTAGAATAAAATGATCTTTAGTAAAGTTTTGAAGGATATACCAAAAGAGACATTTTCGTAATCCACAATCACACCACAATCATCTTAGAAATTGAATGTAAGTACATGAAAGTCGAAACGTTTTGCATTCATTTCTTTATATGTTGTTCTTATATGCTTACCTGTTTCTTGCAAATTGAAAATTACCCAATGATTCTCCGTAGTCTTAACCTGAACATCAATAGTTTCAGTTTTATTATGCATTATAAACGATGGTTTGGTATTTTTGAAGTTCGGAGATAAACCAGTGGTAAGTGTTATTGGTATCTTGTATATTTCATCTGATTGAATGGTAGAGTTGATGTAGAAACGTTTCTGTGAATTAAAAGCGTATAATTAGATAAGATCATAAAGAAAAATAATATTTAACATGAAATAGAAGTTATAAATTCGGGTAAGTAACGATTATTAGACAAATCAAAACGTATTTTATTTGCTTCTATAGCACGTGAAGAATTTCTTTTCCTTATTTAGGAGTAAATCAAACAATTAAAATAGGAGGGGGAAAGGCAGTTAAACTAACTTGGGTTAAAGTAATTTTATTTTCCTGATAGTTGACATTAACGTGCAGCACTGGATGGCCTGATTTTGATATCCAAGAACTCATAATACTTGTAATATCGGTTTCTGGATACGCCGATAGTGCGTTGGAAGTCACCACTGCATTATGTAGACTAGTATACAATCTGTCCGGATAACCAACGTCGAATTCACTGCAATTTGATATGCATTTGAATTACCAAATATTTATAACTAAAATAACAATTAAACAACGATAAAGAAATTAAAATCCAACTACATCGAACCACAAAACATAGAAAGCATAGATTTGAAGAACAAACTTACTTGGCTCTAAGATAAGCGTTCAAACCGAATTTAAAAGTTTCGTCTCCAATAAGATGATGCATCATTCTAATAACTGATCCAGCCTTTTGGTATGTTACTGTGCCGAAGTGACCGCTGATTTCTGCGGGTGAGTTAACATCATTGTTGGTGATAGCGGGAGCTTCGGGAGAATCATCGGCTTCGTAGGCGGAGTATACTGATCCAGTCACAAGCATGTCACCCGCGCCTACAGCTGGTTCTATCTGTTGATGTTTTGGAAAAAGTAACTGAACATTGTAAGCCACGGTCATAAAATTGATTACCAAGCATTTATTAATAAAATTTTAATTACATTGTGAATAGCAAATAAACAATGTTTTAATTGCTATCTTTCTCACCAAAGCTGTAATGTAATCCTGGAAATAATTGGCAAACCCTTCATTTAGCCAGGTGTTACTCCACCAGTGGCAGGTGACGAGGTTGCCGAACCACATGTGGGTTGTTTCGTGAGCAATGATCTGCGCCACTCGGTACTTGTAATGTGGGGTTGACACTTCTGGCACGTATAATAGTAAGGCTTCTCTGGAATATAAGATTTTTATAGTCCACTTTTTCCCAATTACTCGTAATCTAACTAAGAACAAATTATACTACCTATATTTTACTAAACCCCAGTTCTCCATAGCACCTGAATTGAAATCTGGTAATGCGACATGATCTAATCCTAGTTGACTGTTAGTAGAATAATAATCGATTCCGAAATAATCGCCCAGGGCTTGAACAACCCTCAGTCCAAAGTCAAAGGCATAGTCAGTTTGATTCTTTGCCTCTGGTCTGGTGTACACACCAAATTCATTGGTCCCGTTTATATTCACTGTTGCCTCGAACTCCGAAATAAGGAACGCGACCAGGTATGTTGACATTTTAGGTGAAGGGTAAAACTGTTCCCGTACGTAGCCATTTGATCTAAAAGTGAAACGATACTTTAATATTTGTAAAAATGAAAAAAAATGTAGAAAATTGTTTGATTGAATTAAAAAACAAACAAAAGTGAGTAGCCTATATGTTCTTCCAGACTATCCTCTGCATCAATACCAAATTTCATCGAAGTCCGATCAGCCGGTTAGGCTACAGACTCTAACAAATATTTATCCATCCATCCATCTAAACTTTCGCATTTATAATGTTAGTAAGTAAGAAGTAAGATTATCAAAACGTATTCTTACAGGTCAACACTACTCTGTAATTTGGTGTTAGCTCGTGTTTGTTTGTAGCTTGCGGGTCTATCAATGGTCAACGTGAAAACAGCTTTCAACGCCGGCTCGTCGAAGCAAGGGATCACTTTCCTACCGTGTGTTGGCTCAAACTGTGTTGCACCCAACCATCTGAAATGTAAGATATTATTCAAATCATATCAAAAGTCAGTGTATAATAAAATTTGGATGGATTCAATGTTTGTGAATAAATTCATTTTCATAAATTAGCAATTATGGAGATTCCAAAGGGTTAAAGATCAATTTGGGAACTATCAAATTGATATTTTTTGGAGTCTTCGTAAAAATTTTACAAGAAGAATGTCTTTGGTGCTTAATTTTTTTAAAGGTAGACAATTTTCTATTATGTAATATTTTGCAATACAATTGTTGCGTTTGTATAGAATCTGTACAAAAATCCCCGAGATAAGTTGTTGATTTAGCAAGTCTCGATCGCATTATCTTCTTGTTTGTTCACGCTTCTTCACATTGTCGTAGATAACGTGGGGATTACTTTAAGTGGTCTATTGCTTTATCTCTTTCACGTTGTACACTGCACTGTCACTTTTATGATCACACTATGTAATATCACGTATGTTGTAACAATGTGATCTGCGGGTATTTTGATATGTACAACAAATTATTTTTCTGGATTCTTTTTGATCTCTTTGGTTGCTATTTATTGTTAAGTGTATTAATTATGATTCTATTCTTTTTATTAGCTGTCGTCATGCTTAATTCTCCCTCAATTTTGAAGCTGGTTATTCATTATTTGGTTCAAAGGCCACTGAAATAGAATTAGCTTCATAATATAATAAATCTTACTTACTTCTTGACTCCATTGTCGTAATAATAATTTCTATAAAATCCTTTCAGATCTTTTCTTATTGGACCAACGTAAACTATCTTCAAATTGTATTCAACATTACTTTGCAATTCATTTTCTAAATTAATCAATGCAAATGTATATTTTTCATCGAACTGTAGACCGTTTACTGAATTCGATGTGCCACCAGTTATCGTTATATTTGCTGCAGAAAATTTCAAATCCTCCGAATGTAGTTTTATTTGATTAGTGTTAGTTGAGGTTGTAAATTTTATATTAACTTCACCATCAAAGGTGAATGCTCTATCATCGCCTGTGTTGAAATATGGTGTTATTAAGATGGAGTATTCTGATGGTATTATAGGAGTGTTCAGTCTATAGTTTGTATCACAAAATACATTATTCAATGTTAAACTAAATATCACTATCTTCACAATATTTCGAAGCATTTCTGAAAACAAAAATATGCATAGTTACTCGTAGAATTAAATGAAAATATGCTTTATTAATCTATACTAATATTATAAAGAGGAAATATTTTTATTCTCGTATTTTTGCATGTATTTAAATAACTCGAAAATTACTTATCCGATTTTAAAAATTCTTTCACCATTAAAAAGCTACGTTATCAGTGAGTAACATAGGCTATATTTTTTTATTTCACCCCGGCGAAGTCGCGAGCAACAGCTAGTATGAAATCTATTAATTGAAGAAAACCGTTGAAAGACTCCTATATTATTTGAAATATGTATTCATGTTCATTTAACATTAAAATTAATTGTTATCTAATATGATGAAGTAGTTTTTTTTTATATTACAACGTGGCAAACGAGCAAGCGGCCACCAGAATCTACCAAAATGGTGAAGCGACCGCTGTCCATAGACATCCGCAATTTCAGATGCGTTGCCTACCCTTAATCGACGGAGGAGGAGACGCACATAAACAGGATATTTCCCCTTCATATGCGTCTCATCCGCCGTCAAATCCACTTATCCTTCCCATCTTTTCCTCTTAAGAAAAGGGTGGAAAAGAAAAGGGACTAAAATTAGGCCTCCGGCACCATGTTCATCAGACGAAACACGGAATTGCTTCCACTTCACTCCTGTCTTCTGTGTGGTCGTGGTATTGCACCGGGCCAGCCGACACATTCGTGCGAAGATGTTAAAGCGGGCTCTACCACTGTTCTAGTTTAAATAATAAATTTAGCTTTGGTTATCTCTATGTTTTAAATAGTCTGTTAAAACTATAAAATAAATTCTCAATTGTTTTCTGAGCTAAGTCACGGTACACAGATACGAGTATCTTGCACTAACAGTTGCTTTACTTGTCGAAATAAATTAACTTTGAAAATCCAACAACCATCCATTCAAACGTTCACTTATTATATTAAGTAATTTTACTAATATTATAAATGCGAAAGTATAGATGGATGGTTCTGTTAGAGTTTGCCGCCTAAACGGCTGAATAGATCAAAGAAACGTTGCATATGTAGAATATTCTGGAAGAATACACAGGCTACTTTTTTCTTTTTTAAGTTATAGTTAGTAGAGATTTTTCGGCAGCAAAATATTAGCATAAGCGTAGTATTAAGAATTAACTAAACGCCCATTTTCAAATTCTTTAATGTTAACGTAAATTATTCTCAAATATATTTGTATTGATAAATTCCTAAATGATTAAGTTGCCTTTTAATAAAATAATACACTTACCTGACGTGTTGGCTTCGACAGTTTATGATGTGTACTATTCATTTATGTCATCCTCGCATTAGATATTTGATAAGATACATCTCAAGTATTTGCTTATCAAGGATTCGTTGATAAACGCCTTCTGTGTCAAGAGAAACTTGTCAGGAGATTTTGAAGTTGTGGTATGATCAGAATACTTGGTATTTGAAGAACGTGATAGACATAACAACCGATTTTAATTTACATCGATTTTGGAGAGATTTTCTCAGCGATGTCTACATTTCGTCAACGACGAGTTTTCTCTATCCGTACTCTGTGAGGATGTTAGAGAGATATATAGGAGGTAGAATTTTAAAGAGGTGCAAATATTTTTCGATTAATAAATGGTAATTTATTTATTAAAAGTGTTTATGGAATAATTAAAAAAAAATTAAACGCATATTTATTACTTTAATTGTTATCAATACAAAACAATCTCACTTACTTACATGTATAAATTATTTACATTAAGATTGACAGTTAATTAAAATGTTAGAGCTCGCGCACAACTTTGACTAAAATATCGCACAACTGTTTAGTCTGGCTTTATTCCTATGAGCTTATATGAAAGTTATACTACAAGTATTTAGGTATGCAAATAAACAGTTGAGCTGCGAAACAATCGCACAACCGTTGTGCGATAGTTTAGTCAAAGTTGTGCGACTGCTCTTAATATAAGTGATTTTAATCTATCTAAGCATCATCGCGATTAATGTAGTTAAAAGCAGCATTATAGTGGGCACAGCTGCCGCAGCCGAGCCCCTAGCAGCTCTCAATATCGCACTAGCTCGGTCTGTACCCCATTGCATATTGGTGCGAGTTGATGTGATAGCATTCAATCCAGTCTGGAACTCAGGAACAGTCGCCTGGTTCGCTCTGAGCCAAGCCTCCATCTATACGAAAATATTTATTCAATAATATTCCCCTTCTGTTGATTATGATTGTAATTTTTATTTTAAATCAACGTAAGTAATACGATTTAACTCACGTCTTGAAGACCTTCTTCGTCCAAATAGCTTGCCAAGTTAATGAGAACGTTGTCGAACCAAGCTGGCAGAACGACCCTGTCAATTAAAAAAAAATAACTTTACAAGTTAAACAGGAAAGTTTTTTAAATTGAAAATAAGCTCCATTTAATATTTTTGAAACTCCTGATTATTTCATGAAATTTTTAAAGTAATATAATTTTTTGCTATTTGATTAATATAGGCGATTTTGATAATTTTTAGCGTTAACCCTTAATTTGGTAGTGTCCAGTGTGGCGAATAACTAAACTAAAAAAAATCTACTGAACCCGTTTAGAGAAAAATACGTGACATTTTTGTTTTAGTGTGTTGGTAACATACAAGTAATATTTTTTTGGTACAAAAAACTCCATTAAGGATTGAAACGGTATTAAGTACCAAACAGAAAATTGTATAATTTTCTTTGTTTATAAGTATGTTTTATACTTACGCTCGTCTAATATCATTGACTCTTTGCTTTACAAACTGGAGAGCAACCTTGGCGTTGTTACGATCTCCCATATAGAGGAAATTTAAGGCATTTACTCTGTCTTGTGCTTTAACATTATCACTGAGAACCATTTCTAGAAATCTGAAAAATATAGACATTTTTGGAGAAAAGCTTTGTGAAGTAGTGCAGTGAAGTGAAATGATAGTATTACTCTTGTATCGCTCTTTCGTTGGTAGTGCATCCCAAGGCTCTAAGCATGGCAACTTGATCGCCCATATTGTTAGAGTTCAGCCGCCGCTGATAGAGGAAGAGCCAATCCTCATAACCGCCGTCACGGAGACCCTCGCAGAAAACATGTCTTCTCAAATTAGGGTTGACACTAAAAAACAATATTTTAAATTCAATATTTCAACTATATTCAAAAGTATCGCGTGACGAAATACAATTTTCACATGAAGTAATGCAAAAGGTTAATATGCCGAAGTAGACACAAAAGGAAATTGGCCAAACCCTAAAAGCCGGTATGGGTAATTTATTATTTCTCAAACAAATAGATGATTATGTGGACTTAGTGCATGAAATATTACCAATCAATTTTTATTCAGAGTTACTCGTATATTATATTTTTTTTCCACTATAGTTTAAATGCATACCTTATTCCGTTTGTTCTTAAAGCTACAAACTTCTCAACAGCATTGTTAAGACATCCTTCATGTCCGATGTTGCAAGCGTAGGATAATACAAAGAATCTATTTAAAATGGTCGTATGAGAATCGCTTGGTCTGACGTCATATCCAAGTTCATTGATCACGGCGTTCAAGTATCCTAATAGGATCGCCTGTAAAACATTCGAGGAATTGTTAATGAACCAATCAGGTATTTAAAATAAGACAAAAGTGAAACTTAAGTTACTTATAACAGGCGAGTAAAACTTGATACCATTGATAAAGTCTTCATTATTTGCTGATAAACGCACACTATTTAAAAAAAAATATTAAACTGCATTTGTTAAAATAAAATGTTATTACATTGTTTGTACTTTAGCGCCAACATCCTCGTTGTTTTTTTTTTAATGTCAAATCATGTCTATTGCTTTCTTGGCGGCCAGTACGATATTAAATATTTATTCACAATATTTTTGAAACTCAAACAATTATAATTTTACAATTAACTATTTCATGAAACATGTTACTATTTAATATAAATGTGCCTTTACTTGAAATTTATAAAAAAAAATTAACTGTTGTCAGCGCCATCTATTATCAATCATTGCTTAACCAAGCCTCATCTAAACAACAACTGTAATATCAGCGATTATATCTCTGTCTTTATGAAAACACATGAATATGCTTAAGCATATTTTTTTTTTAATTCGAATAACGTAATTTTTATTTACCCATTAGACCTGCAGTTTTCTGAAGTAAACAGTACTTACATCGAACTCCGCTAGTGTATCTGGTAAATGCAAGAACCGATTCCTTAACCAGGTGAACCCGCTGACAGCTGGATACCAAACGAAGAAGTTAGTCTCATCCTTCAAGAAATCTAAGATTTGGAATCCAAGATTGAATGTGATTCTTTCTGATCTCATCAGGGCGAAAACGTCATCTACGATCTGAAAAAATCAATGCTTATCAATTTTAAGTAAGTTGAAAAGTTAGGTTATTGCATTTAAAATAAAAATTTATATTTAAATATTTATTAATTTACCTGTGCTCTGTTCAAGTAGTGTATACTTTCCCGGTTTTGTTTAAGAGCACTAGCTATCATTTCCCAGTTATGGGTGTCGTAATTCACTCGATAAATACCTGTATGAATAAACAACGAATTATTTTAGTATGGAATTTAAATAATTTTCAGCAACTTGTATAAAAACTACCCAATTTACAATCAGTTACCTTTTTGTTGTAGATTGAAAATTACCCATTCGTGTCTGGCCTCTTTCTGAATACGATGGGTCTTGCCAGTCATCACCTCACTCGCTCTGAGATTATTCCAGTCTGGATTGCCACCAGCTGTATACGTAAGAGGTAGATGCCATGCTTGGTCTGTAGTCTGTGCTGACGCACTGATGAAGAATCTCTCCTAGAAATACAAAAGCAGATTAATGAAAATTAATTGATGCCATTAGAAAACATTTTATGCGGCCAGAGGATGAGGACATAAACCACACAATGTTAAGATTGAATGTGGATGGCTACAAAGGTAGAGGAGGATCGAATATAGTATGGACGGGATGTGTGAAAGAGGATAAGCTTAAGAAGGGAGTGGATTCAGATATGACGGCTGATAGAAATGCATGGAGGAGCAGCACATACTGTGCCGACCCTCAGTAGGAACAAGGACAAGTTGAAAACAATTTTCACCTCTCTTCATTCGTGTGAAGTTAAGCTACATACACACCTGCGTGAGTTCAATCAAGCCAGTATTCATGTTGACATTGACGTTCAGTACAGGGTACCCGCGTTCTTCTACCCAGTACCTCATGAACTCTGTCATATTAATACTACTAGCCACAGTAGAGTCTTCAGCAATGGCTTTTGCAAAGCTTTCGTAAAGGTGGAACGGAAAAGCGTGTTCGTAAGATCTGAAAACGAAAAGAATATAGTAATATAGTAATCAAAATATTTTAAGTAAATAGAATGAACAAATAAGTCATTGTAAAGATTGAACCATTGAATATATAGTCACTATTATTTATTACTAAGGTACTAAAGAATCAATATAGAAATAAAATAATGTTTGGTAGTAATAAATACCGCATGATTTAGAAACCAAGAAAGCAAATTCCACAAAAACCATCTGCTAATGTTCGAAGAATACATACTACAGTAAATTAAATAACAATCATAAATTACCTGTCAACCAAGAAATAGTTCAACGCCTTCCTGAAAGTGTTTTCAGTGACAAAGTGTTTTAACATGAGTAGCAGAGAGGCACCCTTGCTGTAACTTATGCCAGAGAAATGACCGGTTACTTGAGCTGGCGTGTTCACTGTATGCTGAAGAGCTCTAGTCGATGCTGACTGATCGGCTGACAACGCGCTTTGTAAGTAAAACACATTGAATTGTGCTTCTAACTCCATTGAGGGATCAACCTAATCAATTTTAAAAAACAAAAATAATAAATGTCTATTAACAAGATGCTTAATAGTTATCTAGATCTTACCCCATCCATCGCGAAGTATTCAAAGTAACTCGCAAAGCCTTCGTTGATCCAAACGTTGTCCCACCATCGGCAAGTGACGAGATTACCGAACCACTTGTGGGCTAATTCGTGAGCCGTGATTGTTGCAATGTATTTTTTATCCAAAGCATTAGTCTCACCTTCTTCGTACAGCAGACGAACCTCTCTATAAGAAAAAAATTAAGATTGAAAAAAATATTAAAAAACCATGGAATAGACTTTTTATCAGACAAAAAAAAAGACTTCTAGTCTCGAGATTTCGGGGCATTAACGCATTAATTTAGAAAATTTTAGTAAGTACTAATAATAAAGCAACTTGTTACCTATAGGAAACGAAACCCCAATTTTCTGTAGCTCCAGAAGCCCAATCTGGTACAGCGATTTGGTCATTTTTCATATCTGGTCCCATAGTATAATAGTCGATACCGAAGTAGTCCTCGAACCAACGTGTTAGTGGTGGTCCAACTTCTAGAGCATATTCACCTTGTCCTCGAGCATTGGGGCGGGCGAGAATACGGTACGGTCTAGTAGCATCATTATTGTCAGCTATGACTGTAAATTCTTCACTTATATGGAATGTTACTAAATAAGCAGACATTCTTGGTGTTTGATAGAACACTTCTTTTACTCTATCACCGACGCTGTAAGAATAAACAATCACTTGATGCTTAAAAAAATTGACAAAAAATGGAAAAAAGCAAAGTTAAGTTATCACTAACATGGTTGTATCGTCCCTGGATAAAAACTACTGTAATTAGTCATTCCACAGGTCATAAAATTTATACACTAGTACATCGAACTGGTCATAATGTCGTTCAAAGTATACTTACACAGTACTCTCAGCGATCCTCATATTGGAGTAACTTTCAGTAAAATGAATAGGCCGGTATATAGTAATGTTGAATGTTGACTTAAATCCAGGCTCGTCGAAGCTTGGGAAGACCTGCCTGGAATTAGTTGGCTGTAAATGTGTTGCGGCATACCAGCTGAAATAAGATCATGCATTAAGAAAAATCGTTTTCATTTGAATCCTACGTTGTTGTACTGTGTACTAATCTATATCTATATCAATATATGGTATACGTTATACTAATGTTATAAATAGGAAAGATTTGTATGTTTGTATTTATGTATGTATTTGATTCACGTAAAACTACTGGGGCGATTTTAAAAATTCTTTCACCATTAGAAGGGTAATTTATCTGTGAGTAACATAGGCTATATTTTTTAATTCCAGGCGGGTTAAGTCGCGAGCAACAGGTAGTAATATAGAAAATTGTATACTTACTGAAGTCTTCCATCATTTCCTACATAACTACCTCTAAATACGCCTCTAGATAAAGGTGTTTCATTAATATTTCCCAAATAACCTATAGTCAGTTTGTATACACGATTGTTCTCTAACGTGACTCCATCTCTTAAGTTGATTCTTAAAAAGTGAAATTGACGGAGACGCTCGAAAGGATTCATGGGATTAAGAATTATCGGTACATTAGCCTCATCTGTGAGTGTTATGTGAAGGATTTCTCGTACATTCTCTTGAACAATAAGAGAGTTGATACCGCTCCTTGTAGCCTGAAATGGGACATATTACTGGAGATAAGACTATGAAAAACTTAAGTACATTAAAACATTTTCTAATCAACAAAAGTTAAATATAAGAATAGAAGCTATAATATTAGCTAATTCAGAATACAATAAAAATAGATAGAGTCGATAAGTACTTACTCTGACATAAATTGTAACTAAGCCGTCAAATGTAAACGCTTCTCTATTAGCAGTGGCCTCAAAGTAAGGAATTATTTCCGAATCGTAATGTATGGGATCTAGGTCTTCAGGCAATCTAAACATCGTCTCAGAATCACTGCGTTCAATTTCTACATCGGGTACATCGAAGTCCAATGGAAAATCAGTTTTGACGAGGGTCAACATAACTGACAGTATCGTCAGTTTTATTATTAGTGACATTATTCTGAAATCATATACATCTATACTAATATTATAAAGAGGAAAACTTTGTTTGTTTGATTGTAATGAACAGGCTTAAAAACTTCTGGGCCGATTTTAAAAATTCTTTCACCGTTAGAAAGGTAATTTATCTGTGTGTAATATTGGCTATATTTTTTCATTTCTCTATTATTTTTAAATTTCACGTCACGCGGACGGAAACGCGGGCAAAAGCTAGTAGTTAATAATTTTACTGTACTTGTTATCGTCGTTTTTTTTTTAAAAAATTACTGAATCTTTGTTTAACCCATATTCTGATTGTATATTTTCTTCCCATAATAGTTTTTTCACTGAACTATACAAATTTCCTGAGTGAAACTTTTTAAGGCAACGTGGCAGATAGTGGCATTATAAATATGTTAAATTCTTATAAAATATTAATGTTTATAGATTGATACGACGGCAGTAGACACTAATGTTAAAATATAGCATGCAGTTGGTTTTTAAATATGTACAAATATGGGACTAGATGTAACGAAAATTAGAGATAAATATACATGTATCCGTGTGACCACTATGACTATATTTTTTAAAACCTAAAAAGATTTTAATTGGAATAATGCAATAGAATTTTAAGCGGTTATACATACCTGCCCATTTTGAACTCGTCAAATGAACACACTAAAAATATGTAACACACTTTATCTCGCATAAATAATTAATGACTTGTCTAAATTATGCGGATTATTTGATATTTCTTGCATATGCTGATAATGATTAGATATGATAAACATTTAAAGGACGTATTAGTACATCGTACTGTGTTTGTTCCAACTACTTTAAATTCAGTCTTAATTGGTTTTCGAATTTCATATAAAGGTTGTAAACGTGACTCTTATCACAATATTAAACATTTAACATACAATGACGTACGGTTGATAAGTTTATTTGTCGAAAACATGAATCTAACCATTCGAAATTATTTAACCTACTAGCTGTTCCCTTGCGGCTTCATCCGCGTGAAATTATAAAAAACTTTATTTTATTTTATACATTTGTCAAATTCACAATTGCAAATGTCAAAATACCAATTACCTTACTATGGCAATCATGCTTCCTTGATGTTGGCACCAACTTATGGTCTCTTTCCCACATTAGGGTTTTTATCCAAAATATTTACCCCCTAAGTTTAATGGCGTGAAAATATGTAGCCTAAAGCGTGCCGTAAGTGTAGGGTTTTTTATTAATAAAATAATTATTCAAAATATGCTGTAATTGCTAACATCTTAGGCAACAAAGAAGTGTGTGTTTACTTTTTATTATCTTAGTATGGACTAATGCTTTCTCTTAATTATTAATTAAGTTATGGAAAATTCTATTATTAAAATAGCCTTTTATTTTTCCGCATACATTAGTTACCTTTCCATCAAAATCTTGTCAAAAGTTGCCCAGCCGCATCGCGTTTAGGAATGCTTAGCGGTAACTTTTAAAGCTTATCCTAATATCAGCGATAATTTTGCATATCAAAATAAAATATTAATGGAATAAACTATCACATAATTAAGCTATAATATTTCACAAGAATCTCATAGCATTAAAAAAATGTGAAGAAAATATTTGAAAATTCCCCAGACCCTAAACTCAGAACAGACACAGAACTCAGAACAGACACACCCTAAACAGACTCTAAACTCCCGCCCTGTTGAATAAACGTCTTAAAAAGTGTTTACAGAAATCGTTGAAAATCACCCAAGATAGTTTTAAAAACACATAACATATTGTTTTTATCACAATAAAGATTATTTTTCGGAATTCGGAAATACGGATCAGAAAAATATAATAGATAACTTACTATTATAGCACAAACTAGCTTTCGCCCGCGACTTCGTCCGCCTGGATTTAAAAAAAACAAAAGTAAATAGCCTATGTGTTCCTCCAGACTATCCTCTACATCTATGCCAAATTACATCGAGATCAGTTCAGTCGTTTAGGCTACAAACTCTAACAAACATCCATCTATCTAAACTTTCGCATTTATAATATTAGTAAGATGTGCATTGCTATATGCTATATCTTATCATAGACTTTCCTTTGGCGTGACCCTGCATAACTCCCTCTTCCATCTACATCCATATTTTTATCCAGACTAGTTGTGTAAGTGTACTCTAATAAGCACCCTTTTGCAATCAAATTGTAACGCTAAAAAACCGTAATGTAATAAATCCAATATTAAATTTCACGCTGGGATTCAAGTTCTTTTAAAGATAAATAAAAAACACCATTAAATTCAGTCAATTTATATTTAAACAACTACATCTTGGTATTTCAAACTAACATAGTAATCAATACTGCAGTGACCAACAAGGCTGTGGATACAACAAAATGAACCGCACCACCTTTCGCAGCCTCCAGTATAGCATCAACATTATTATTGCCCCAAAGAATATTGTTCCTCGCTGATGTTATCGCAGAGAGTGTCCTATCGTACTGGAGAGTACCGAACTGAGTACTACGAAGCCATGCCTCGTACTGGAAATAAAATATGCTTTATTTATAATAGTACTGAAAAATGAACTCTAAGACCAATTTAAATGAACCCTTCCTATCTACTCCTCTGTCAAATACACCTCCTCTTATAAGGAGAAGATGAAAACGGGGAAAGGACTAAATCACTAAGGGAGACTGGACGGCAAAATCATAGCTAATATAGCAAATCTTTCGAACTAAAATTTAAAATATAACATTTGGGAAACTTTCTAAGATAACATTTGTATCTAACGATGTCTGTTTTTTTTTAATGTCGTACTTACTTCATCCAATCCTGCGTTATCTAGATATGAGGCAAGATTGACCATACATGTGTGTACTGGCGTTGGAGGTGCGTCTTCTATGTACCTGAAAATAATAATAAGTTTGAGGTTATTTTTATATCTAGAACGAGAGTGTGGAGAGAAATCGAGAAAGAAATGGGTAACTTTTTCTTCAACTTACATAACTGTATTAAAGTTAGTTTATTTATGTTCATAGACTTACGCTACTCTGATGGCATCGATATTGTCCTTAACAAACTGCAAGACGTGATAGCCGTTGCCCTGGTTGCCCAGTAGAGCGTAGTTGAACGAATTTGCCTTGTCATGGAAGCGAACTGCCTTCGTCAACGTCAATTGAAGATATCTAAAACAATGTGTGGTTCAAATAAATGTTTGACATTAATAAGAAAGGTATCGTTTTAAATTCAAAATCTGATCTCAGAGAGAGTATTTGTTTCTTTTTTAAGAGCGCGCGCACACCATTGACTATATCGCACAACAGTTCTGTCACGCTTTGATTCCTATTACCTCATATGAAGGTGCGCACACTACTCGATTTTTAGTTGTGCAACTAAGCAGTTTAATAGACTGCGAAAAAATCGACAATCGCACAACAGTTTTACGATAGTTTAGTGAAAGGAGTGCGCCCGATCTAATAGTGATTTAATAAATCAACATTATCTATATGATATTTACTAGTGTACTTTTAGCTCTCTACTAAAATACCTATTTTGTTATATTAAGATATTTCATACTCTATGTATACCTTGTAATTAGTTCAGGGGTACGAGCTGCTCCTAACCCTCGCAACATCTCGAGCTGGTCGTTCGCGTAGTTGGATCGAGTCATACGCCCGAGCAGGAACTCGAAGTCGCTCTGATCGCCCTCTCTGATGCCAGTCACATACACATTGCGACGGATTCTTGGATCCACCCTGAAAAGTTTTCGAGTTAAGGATTGATTCCACGGAGTGTAATAAAATCAGTCAGTTAATAATGCAATAATCTGTCTTCTTAAATTATCTTACAACAAAATGTAGAAACTAACCAGTTGCCATTCTTAAGCGAGATAAATCTATCGTGTGATTCCTTCACACACTTCTCGTGTCCCAGCATACAGGCAAAGTGGAGGACTTCTTGACGTGTGAGGCTCGTAGTGGGCCCCTCGTTACCGGCGTCGAAACCAACTGTCTCAATCACATGCTCCATTTGACTTAGAATGAACGCCTAGGAACAAAATGGTGAAAGAAAATAAAATGTATCAATTTATATTGTTAAAAATCAGGCACACGGTAATAATGTTTTACAAATTTCTGATTTGTCTATGGCTTTTTGATAGTTCTTGTTTATTTTGAAACTTTAACTCACATCAAATTTGGCCTGCTCTTCAGGCAAATGGCGCAGTCTATTACGAAGCCAAGTAAACCCGCTGATAGCCGGGTTCCAAACGTGATAATTAGCTTCATTTCGAAGGAATCTCAACAAGTTGAAGCCAAAGTTAAAAGTCATTCTTTCGGAACGCATTAAAGCAAACACATCATCGACTACCTGAAAACATTAATAGAAAAGTAGATTTTATTAAAAAAAGCAATAAATAAATTTTACATATCTGCCACTTTAATAATGTCATTTTTTATAATGTGTTCAGATATACGCTCACCTGTGCCCTGTTTAAGTAGTGTATAGAGTCAGGATCATTGAACAAAGCATCACCAATCAAATTCCAAGACTTATCATCGTAAGTCACTCTATAATGACCTGGAACATAAAATCCAGTTTTATCTTGCAGTTAGTAATTTAAATATTACTTAAAACTGACCCAATCGAGTCTCATCACCAGGAATAATCGTTGTTTATTTTTCTAATTGTTTGTTACCTATTTTGGTCTTAATTTTCCCACTTCTTCTATGTTTATAAAGTAAAACGACTTGCTTACTCACCATGCTGTAAGTTATTAAATATAACCCATTCTTCGACCGTGGATTTCGTAAGTACGGCCCTCTCAGACGACAGCATATAAATAGGTTTCAAGTTATTGAAATTGCGATTCGAGTTAGTTGAATATGAAATTGGTATGGGATAGATTCGATCGCTTGTCGCCGACGTACTTAAGAAGAACCTTTCCTAAATAACAAAAAAGAAACACGTATGTTCATTATGTCTTTTGGCAGTTTATGATGGTAAAGGGATATGAAAAGCAAATATTTAATTTGTTGGTATTAAGGAGTGCTGTGACAAAAAACCTAGAATTCATTGAACAAATTAAGCATGTTAAAAAAAGATAAAACATAAATAAAGGTTAAATAAAAGATTAAATAGATAAACGAACTAATACTCAACGACAACCAGAACTAATAATAATTTCTGCGTTGATGAAAATTACTTGCATTATTGACTTAAAAATAGTTAATGCAAAGCTATTGTAGAATTAAGAACTTACTTGTCTAAGTGCCATTTCACCAGTTTCGTGATTAATGTTAACCGTCAGCAGAGGGTAGCCTGGGTCGTTGACCCAGACACGGTAGTACTCAGTAAAGTTGAAGCTTTGGTACTCTCTCAGAGTTCCATCCTCTTCGACAGCTTGAGCGAATGCGGCGTATAGATCGAATTGGTCAGTTGCCTTGTAAGCACTTGAAAAAAGCATATAAAATAGTTTGGTTTGCGTGAATTGACATGATTAAAAACACATAAACGAACTAAAGGAAAACGACTAAATAACCGACGATAAATAGATCATATTTGAAACTAAACTATCGCACAACTGTTTATTTTCGCTTTGATTCTTATGAGTTTATATGGAGGTGCACACACAACTCGATTTTTAATTATACAAACAATCGACAATCGCACAACTGTTGTGCGATAGCTTAGTCAAAGATATGCGCGTCATTACTTACTTGTTTTGCAAGAAATATTGACAAGCTTTTCTGAATGTCGCCGGAGTAATCATATTAGCTGTCATCCTAAGAACAGCAGCACCTTTGGAATAACTGATAGTGCCAAAGTGACCTGTCACCTGAGCTGGCGTATTAACTGGATGGTTCATTGGCACTGTGGATACTCCTGAATCGAAGGACAGAGACGTTTGCAGGTATCGGGAGTTGAAATGTTCATGATGTTCGTATTGCGGGAACACCTAAAAATATGTTTTAAACCAAATAAAACAGTTTTGAAGAAGAATAAAACTTGATTTTGTAATAAGCGATAGGTTGAAGATAGAATTATTAATAACGTTTGATACCTCATAAGTTGCTATATAACCGAAGTAGCTGGCGAAACCCTCATTGATCCAAGTATTACTCCACCAGTAGCAAGTGATAAGGTTGCCAAACCACTTGTGTGCCAGTTCGTGCGAGATTAACGTCGCCGCGTAGTGTTCCACCGACATTATCGTCTCTCGCGGGTCTAACACCATGTAAAGCTCTCTGAAAAAGTTGTTGGTAATTAACAACTACAGAGACTTAAGTAAAACAACAGAAAGGACCCATAAAGTATCCCTATTTCGTACTTTAACATCATTGATTGTATCCCTGATGACGTTTCTGTAGATATTACTTGCAGTTAGGCTGCTTAAATACTTTTAATAATGGGTTTGAGACATTCCAAATTAATCTGAAATCAAAACACTAACCTGTAACTAACCATACCCCAGTTTTCAGTACCGGCTGAAGCCCAATCAGGTGAAGAAATATGATCGTTGTACAAGTAAGGATGCAAATCGGAATACGGTATACCGAAGTATTCATCGAAGTATTTAGTCATTTGTACGGTCATGTTCAAAGCCATGTCTCCCAAGCCGACTGTGTTAGATCTACCGATGATCCTGATAGGAGGGTTGAAGGAGGTATCCTCGGCGATTACCGTGAAAGACTCACTGACAAGGAAGGTGACCAGGTAGGAAGACATTACTGGTGTGGCGTAGAAGTTGTCACGGGCACGGCTTCCTAGACTGTGAAGTAAAATGGGATAGTTAGGTTTTCCTTCCTAAAAATGTTATCATTTACTGTAGTATTTTATCCGTCTTTCTATTTACTGTATCGCGGCCCTTTTAATTTTTTCCTCCAAAGCAATACATTTTTGATATCACCAATATACAATATTTTATCTTCAAGAATTCAATTCTTACCTGTCCGCGGATTGGATGCGAGTGTTCGAGAAAGTTCCCGAATAGCTTGTTGGTTTTGACAGGTGGAGTTTGAACGCCGCTTTGAAGAGAGGCTCGTCCCAGCAGGGGAAAGCTTGTCTGGCGTTATATGGCTGGAAGTGAGTTGTGGCGTAGATCCTAGAATGTTCAAAGTTATTCTATAAATTTAAATTCCGAAAATAATTTACTTTGTTAGCCATTCTAACGAAAAAAATATATAACATAATTAAGAAGTTTCTTTGCGTTAGACTGCCTATGTTTACTTTATTGTCGTTTGATTTCTGCTGTTTTCACTAATGTTAATTAAACCTATATAAGTGATTATTGTAATAGAGCGTCGGTGACTCAGTGGTTTAAGCACTTGACTTGTAATCTATAGGTCTTGGATTCGAATCCCGCCGCCATGTACCAATGTGAATTTTCGATTTTTCGAATTTTCATATGTACATAATTTAACCGACGTTCTTACGGTGAAGGCAAACATCGTGATGTAACCTGCACATATCGGCGAAGAAATTCATGGATATGTGTGAAGTCAACCAACCCGCACTTGGCCAGCGTGGTTGACTATGGCCTAGTCACCCTAACTTAGGGTAGGCTCCGAGCCCCTCGGTGGGGACGTATAGTGAGCTGGTGATGAAGTAATTAAATAACCATCAAAAGAGTTGCAAAATGAGACATAGAGTTGCAATTTTTATAGCTCTTGCTTGTTTCTACATGTGTACATGACATGTTGTTTCTCACCGTTCGTTGCCGTTCTCATCAATATACCATCCTCTCCAGATACCACGTTTCATTGGTCCTTCATTCATTGTACTGGAATAATCTATTATAAGCGTATAATTTGTATACACTTCTAAAGTCTGCGCTAGATTTATCTTCAAGAAATGGTACTGGGGCTCAAGTGTGATTGGTTGTAATGTATTCAACGGCACTGGTGAACCAGAAGGTGTAAGAACAGTGATAGCTTTTATTGAATCCACATTTGAATGGAGAACAATTTGGGTTACATTCTGTTCAATTGCCTGGAAGAATGAGGGTAAGGTTACATATTTTCGTTTTATTCATCTTTCATATATCCTTAAAGTACC
This sequence comes from Papilio memnon, assembly GCA_003118335.3. Lineage (NCBI taxonomy): Eukaryota > Metazoa > Arthropoda > Insecta > Lepidoptera > Papilionidae > Papilio > Papilio memnon. Next base: position 95,132 of record LD700008.1, on the reverse strand, counting down.
AGTTAAAGAAATTCTTAAATATTTTTAATTGTTAAAAGTCGTTAGATGGAGCTGCAATAAAAATGTTATGTTTAATATTAATAATCTTAATCTGAGTTGTAAAATGAATAATTATTTACTTATCTAATCAAATAAATTCTCAACGCCATTAATGACACTCGACATGATTAGATTATTGTTTACAAAAATTACAAATATAAAACTAAAGTTAGCTGTAATGATGATAGGTATAGTGAAACGAAAACAACTAATTTCCACGCTGACGGTGTCGCGGGCGAAAACTAGTTAGTTGATGTTTTTAGTTCACAGTTTTACTAAAATATTTAATTTTGTAAAAGCTCCTAGTTATCGCCCATACACTTATACACGATTAATTACATAGCTAAATATTTTTAAGGACTAGGACAAACTGATAACTACCTTAATAATGATGTACTCCTTTCCATCGTAACTATAAGGTCTGTCTGTCCGTTCAGCGAAGTATAAATCTATGTAAATGTCATAGTCTAGAGGAATAACGTTCTGTGGAAGCCTGTACTGTTCATTATTTCGTGTAGTTGCTGCGTCTTCAGGTAGCACTAGCTCCTCGAAATCTCTATATATTGATACTGGATGGTCACCAGCCACTGATGCTATGAGCATTAAGCTCAAAGCTATTAACTTGGACATTTCTGGAACATAACAATATTTATGGATTGTTTAAAAATGTACTTTTGTAAATATCCAAGTCCGAAGCTTATGCTAGGATGTTGTTCAGGATAATAGTGGAATTGCAAGATTCAAACCCACATTAGGTTTCTTTGTAAAATGTTGTATATGCTATTCGAGTTTTTAATCTCAATTATTTATTAGTATCGTATAAAAATAAGCGAACTCACCTGATAAATGAAATGTCCTTTATACAGCGAACAATAGAATAAAATGAACTAAATTCTTTTTAGATTTTAACTTTGATAGTCATAAAAGAGGGTTTCTATATCTGATAAAATATCTATCACATAATTAACATTTATCAATAATCTGATAAAAATTGATGCGAATACAAAGAAGTTTGCTGTATAATACAATGAATGAAGGTATCGATGATGATGAAGTTGTCCTTTATAGCGTTATTAGAACTAAAAGTATGTCGAATAAAGAACGTTTGATTTCAGATTTTTAATTTGGCTTTGAATTGGTCAGATTATACTTTTAGACTTTCAGATTACATTCTATTAAAGAAAAGTTTATTGAACAAACAGATGTGTTCAATTTCCAGAATGAATTCCGCTTTTTGAATATGAACTGGTATAAAAAAATTAGGTATCTACAAATTTTATGGAATGATTTGTAGACGTGGAATAAGATATTGCTCTCCAAGAAACTTATCTAAATAAACTAAAAGAATCAGCGAAGACAAACACCATTTTTATATTTAAGGATCACAACCTCCTGCTTTCATTTGCGTTTGAACTGATTAGCAGTGGATTTTATTGGAAACGTTTAGGTGCTTAAACAAGAATAAAAACAATACCTTTATAAATATCAGCTATTTAATTTAATTCATAAATTACAAAATATACAATTAGTATTTTAATCACATACGTACTAAGTTATTTAAAGAAATTAACTGCCAAAGCCACCATCAGCATGACAATAGAGACAGTCATAGAACCCGCAGAGCTCCTAGAATTTCTCACTGCAGTAAGCAACTGGACAGCCGCGTTGTTACCCCATTCCAAGTTGGACATACTAGTAGACACGACATTCACAGCAGCAGAGAATGAAGAACCTAGAGCGATCTGGTTTCTGTACACCCAAGATTGGAACTGAAACAAGTCAATTAACAAACTGTTAAACACTATTATTTTTTTATTTATCAAACACAGAACCAAATATAATAAAAACGCCTATAAACCCAATTGGCCTGTTTAGATACTTTGAGTTATAAAATGCAACCGTAGGTAAGATTAGATTGTGTATTTTTACAGTAACATATTATAGTTTGCTCATATACAGAATGCACATATGGGTTATCAGGATGTTTTTTTTTTTTATAATATAAGGCAAACGAGCAAGCGGTCACCTGAATCCGCTAAACTGGTGAAGCGACCGCTGTCCATAGACATCTGCAATAGTGGCGCCTTGCCTACTTTTAATCGACAGAGGAGAAGATGCACATAAAGAGGATATTTCCCCTTCCTTTGCATCTGTACCGTCAAATCCACGTGCCCTTCCTATCCTCTTCTTATAAGAAAAGGAAAAGGAACTCAACTTGGGCCTCCGGCAACACACTCATCAGACTAAATGCCTGGAGTCAATCGGGAAGAATGAATTGATCTAATTCTTGTTCTTATTAAAATCATGGCTTGATATTATATAATAACATTTGAAATCTTATGAACTCACCTGTGAGATATGTTGGAACTCCCTCATGAATCCTGGTAGCGCATTTATGCAGATATCGAGTCTCGCAGGACCACCATAACTGAAACAAATATTTATTTATCGACAATTTCCTTTACCACCTAAATTAAAAACATTCGACCATGCATATTTGTTAATTATCTTTCAAACTTACGTTCTGCGGATATCATTTAAGGAGTTGTATAGGAAGTTGAGCACAATCTGGAAGTTCTCGCGGTTGCCTTGTAGCGCGTACTGGAAAGCGTTAGTACGGTCGTGGATGCGGATCTTATCGTTGTACATAGATTGCTGAAAGTAGCTGTGAAAAATAACGAAATATCAAGTAATGATCTTTCACGATTTGATTTCTTTAGAAATTGTCAGGAGAACGCAAAGTTATACCAAAAACAGTTAACCTCATCAAAGAATAGTATGATTAAACCAAGAAGTTAATAACAATATATAGCTGGGGAACTACTAGTGTATGATTCTTACTGTTCCAAAGAAACTCTGTCTCTAGTGCAGGCGAGGGTACGCAGCATGACGACCATATCAGCCGTGTTTTCGCTCTCGTTATACTTTCTGAAGAGGAAGTCATAGTCGCTGCTGTTGCCGTGACGCAGCCCGGTGCAGTACACGTAGCGACGTGCATTAACTGGGACCCTAAGACAATTACAATTTGTCAATAGAAAAGCATGTTGATTATTCTAGAAATCTAAGAGCGCGCGCACACTTTTCACTGAACTATGGCTGGCAGAACTGTTTAGTCTCGCTTTGATTCCTATCAGCTTATATGGAGGAGCGCACACCTCTCGATTTTTAGTTGCGTAACTAAACAATTGATTGTATGCGAAACAATCGACAATAGCACAAGAGTTGTGCGATAGTTTAGTCAAAGGTGTGCGATCTCATAATCAACGCAAAAGTCACTCGACTTTCTCGAGACTCACAGGTTGTTTTCATTTTGTCTGAATGCACGCCACTTAGCCAGACTGTCGGCAACGCAACCTTCGTGTCCCATGTTGCAGGCGTAGTTGAGAATTTGCATGCGGTTAAGAATCGTAGAAGTGGAGTCAGTAGTACGCTCTTCATAACCCAAATGGTTGATGGCAGATTCCATGAGCGCTATTAAGTAGGCCTGCAAATTAAAAAGAAGTTAATACATTAAAAACGTATACTATACTTATAATATGATTAGGACTTATAACATGATATTTTTTAATAGTGAAAGGGGGCAAACGAGCGGCGCAAACTCCAAGGTGATCAACGACGCCCATGGTCATCCGCAACACCAGAGGATCAACAGATGCATTGCCAACCTTTGTGGCAATGATGGGATCGCTTCTCGAAATTTTTAGCATACTTACACTGAACTCTTCGAAAGCAACAGGCAGATGCTCCAGCCGAGCTCTCATCCAGTCAAGCTGTGAGAGGGCGCCTGCCCACACGTAGTAGTCAGTCTCATCTTTCAGGAACGACAGGACGTCGAAAGCACGGTTCACGTTGATAACTCCAGCACGGACGAAGTATAACACGTCATTCACAATCTAGACACAGAAATAAAGTTTAAAATTTAACGCCACTACAAATTAACATATAAAATAAAATAAAAACTTGCCTGTGCTCTGTTTAACTTGTGAATGCTAGTTCTGTTTCTACGCAAATGAGAAGCGATCATTTCCCAATTATGGTCATCATAATTAACACGGTACAGACCTTGAAAGAAATAAAGGGAATGGTAATATTTTATACAAATTAAATACAATCAATGAAATTAAATACTCAATTAGTTACCAGATTGGGCTATGTTTAATAAGACCCAGTGATGTCCAGGGTCTTTGCGGATCACTGTGGACTGCGTGGTCATGACAAATCTAGGTCTCGTGTTCACAAAGTTCATCTCAGCGCTGTGAGTCCATGAGATGGGTATTTGCCAGATGGTTGGATTCGGCGTGCCGGTCAGTTGGAATCGTTGCTATAATAAAGACATTTATAATCACGCGTAAGGTCAAATCAACTTCTCTTTTCTTTCTGTAGTTATTGTTGCATTTGCAGAAAGTAAAGTAATATTAATATTAAAAACATACTTGAGTCAGAGTAACTTCACCGGTAGTCATGTTAACGTAGACATTGATGACAGGGGAGCCAGGGTTCTGGACCCAACTTTCGAATACTCGGCCGATATCGATGTTGGGGAAGTCTCTTGCAAATGTCGAGTCTTGAGACACGGCTGTTCTGAACGCAGCGTACATGTCTTCGGGATAACCAATGCCGTAAGCACTGCAAGTTTTAAATAAATATATAGACACGTTACTTTTTACAATAGGTCTAAACATGGTTCAATTGGCAGAACTAAAAGTGGTACAATTTACTATTTAACAGATAATAGTAGTGCAAACAATTGACTACTTACTTATTTCTCAAGTAAATTCTAAGAGCGTTTCTGAAGGTGTTGAAACTGACGAAATGCTCTAGAGTCTTCAATACGGATGCACCTTTGGCGTAACTCGTAGTACTGAAGTGGGAGGAGACGGACGGGTTGGTCACCACTCCCGTCCAGTTCATGGGAGTTGCGCCTGCGCCAGCGTCCCAATTTAACGCGCTGTGTACATAGTCTATGACGAATTGATCGTCTAATTCTAGAGAGGCATCCGCCTAAAATATTAAGAATAGATGAGGTACGTGCAATGAATATATCTGCGTAAGTTACTAATGCTATAAAACAATCGTATACTTACATAGTGAGCGCCGAAGTATTCAAAGAAACTGGCGAAAGATTCATTGAGCCACAAGTTACTCCACCAGAAGCAAGTCACCAAGTTACCGTACCACTTGTGGGCGAGTTCGTGAGCCATGATTGTTGCAATGAAGATTTTGTTGTTCAAATTAGTGTGAAGAGGATCATACAATAAGTACGCTTCCCTGGAACATTATATTGTAATTAGGAGAGATTAACACTTATCTAGTGAGGTATTCGTAAGCATATTGTCTTTTTACCTGTAGTTCACCATTCCCCAGTTCTCCATAGCACCTGACGGAAAGTCGGGCAAAGCGATGTGATCATTTTTCATTGGTTGACCTTGACCCATGGTATAATATCCAATATCAAAGTATTCATCCAGTCTATCGGTAATTCTCAAGCCAATGTCAGCAGCATATGCGTGCTGGTTAGTAGGGCCTTGTCTAGAAATGATCTGGAAAGGCTTTCTGAGAGTGCCAGTCAAGTTTGTCGCCACGAAGTCGCTGACGTGGAATGCCACGAGATATGCAGAGACTATCGGAGTCGGAAGGAACGTTTCGCGTACTCGATTTGCTGAAATTCTGTGAAATAAGTTAAATATTGGATAAAAATTCAAGAAATTTACATAGAAAATAATATTTCATTCATTTTGCAGGATATTTTTACTCATATTTGAGAAAATAAGTTACTTACATTTGAGTTTCATTGATATCCATGTTAGAGAAGGATGGACTGAGACTTCTATCTCTTGTGATAGAAATAACGAATCTTGATTTGAATTGAGGCTCATCGAAACAGGGGAAAGCTTTCCTCGCGTGGAAAGGTTGGAACTGAGTAGTAGCGTATTCCCTAAAAAGGGAAATTAATTCTTATTATTTCCAAAAAACTTGAAAATATTGAAGTACATTTTTTCGTAATTTGGAAAAAGCACAGACTATTAAATAATTAATATTGACCTTACCTCTTCTGGGTTCCATAGTAGTAGTAACCCTTGTAAAAACCACGGTCTATGGGATTTTCATTAATGCGACCCAAGTAACTAACGGTAATAGTGTAGCGTCCAGGTAGGACGACTCTTTCGAAATTAATCTTTAAGATCTCGAAATAAGAATCAATTTCGAATGGACTGGACGCGTTCAATGGCACTGGTCGGCTGGTGGCATCGATAACATTGACTCCTTGAATCGATACCACGTTTTGATGTAAGACAATTTGTGTGAGGTTTTGTCGCACCTAAAATTATTACAATATTTATCAAAAATGGTAAAAACAAGATAGTTTATGTTTAAGAAATTTTAAATTTTGTACATGAAAGCGACGGTATCAAGAAGATAAGAGCGGGCGTACACCTTGACTAAACTATCGCACAACTGTTGTGCGATTGTCGATTGTTTCGAAGCCCATTCAACAGTTTATTTGCACAACTGAAAATCGAGTAGTGTGCGCACCTTCATATAAGCTCATAGGAATCAAAGCGAGACTAAACAGTTGTGCGTTAGTTCAGTAAAAAGTGCCGTGTTAGAGAGTTTCAATGTCTAATAGACTTATGTTTAACATCGATATCTTCTTCCAATGAAGACGTAAGAGTTCAAACATTTGATTGTATTTTTGTATGAATCTAAATACTGTAAAATGTCGTCATAAGATAAACCAGTAATACAATCATATTATACTTGAACCATATTCAAATGTGTCATCGATAGACTTAATTATTATCAAATGTACTGTTAATCATGATAAAGACGTTTCGCTTCATTGCTTTATCATTGTAACGATATTCTATCTTAATCTAAGTCATAAGGAATTAGTGCGGTTGGTACTGCAGTGCTTAGTGCTTATTGTGAAATTTCAAATCATTAATTTGTGATACCTTTTTTGGTTTGATACGAGCGCTAGATTACATCAATAATTACGATACTAGCAATATTTGCAACTAGTAAGGGTACTTGTAAATGTGTCTTTCGCTTACAAACAATGTATTTTAATTGAAATAATTTTTATCAAGATATTAAAATGGGTTCAAAATGTTAAAAGACCCATTAGCGGATTATCTAACGCCATCTATTGTTTTATCAAGATAATATTTTTAACCAACTTTTATAGAAATAAAAAATACTTACATCAACAGCGAGCTGCACCAAACCATTAAATCTGGATTCAGATAAATAAACATCTAGATCTACAGAGATGTCTGACGGTTGAACGATATCTAAAAGTCTGTATTTCGGTTCCGCGACATTTGTATTGTATTCTAGATATTCGAAATTCGATCTAAACTCCAAAGGATCTGCGCTAACAAATCCTACTAAAAATAAAACTAACGGCACCATCATTTTGGGATCTGGAAAAGACGTACACTTAAATATAATTCCACGTTTACCATCGCACTGTTTTGCGGGATATGAAGCTCAACCCGACCGATGTAGGCATTATTTTGTCAATTTTGGCTGAGCCAGCATCAGAAACGGCTGCACGATTATGCCAGCTCGTTTACTAAACATTACGAGAAGCACTATGGGATTGACATGTGCTTCCGAGGACAAAAATCCCCCCTTTTACAACATAGAATTAAAAAAAAAACCGTCGCACTGAATTAAATTCTTAAAATAAATTCATTATCATTAAAAAGACTTCATTCATTTTCTATTTATTATCCTCAAAACAACGATAGGAATTCACAAAAACTGTTGTCCAACATTTTAAGTATCAGAAAAGGAGATTACGAGAAATTGGATTGTTCGTACACGAAACTTTGGTTTTAAAATTCGAATCAATTACTGAATAGATTATATCATGTTCAATAACTTATTACACAAATTACTTTCAGTAGAAGCCAAAGTGGAAATTTACTTACAGAACACTCATTATCACAATTTATCTATTCATTGTTAACGATAGCTAGTAGCTGTTTTAACCCTTGAACGCGGGCTCATTGACACTTCAAGAATTAATAAAAAAGAGACACAAGAAATAGTAATTATTAACTCTAAAAAAGTATTTTTATATCAAAAAACAATAGGTACATTTAATTTCCTTTTGTCTAATATAAAAGTGGCCTTGTTCATTTATGATTTGCATTAATTTATTTATTAAAACTTACCCATGACGGCCACGAAGACGCAAGTGACCGACTAGAATGGCATAATTTTTATGTTGTATCTTACTAATTATCGAATTTTATCTATTTACCTAAAGCAGTATTTGAGACTATAAACTTATCAAAAGCATGCGTATATCAAGGTATAGGTAATCTCTTGATTAACTTTATCATTAACTAGCTGTTCCCTTGCGGCTTCATCCGCGTGGAATTATAAAAACTCTATTTTATTGTTTACATTTGTCAAATTATCAATTGCAAATGTCAAAATGACGACATGATGACAAACCATGGCAATCTTGCTTCCTTGATGTTGGCAGCAACTTATGGTCTCTTTCCCACATTAAAGTTTTTATCCAAAATATTTACCCCCTAAGTTTAATGGCTTGAAAATATATAGCCTAAAGCGTGACGTAAGTGTAGGGCTTTTTATTAAAAATGGAATTATTCAAAAATATGTTGTAATTTCTGACATCAGCAACAAAGAAGTGTGTGTTTACGCTTTATTACATTAGTATAGATTATTTTTATTTAATTATTTTTATTAATTTTTATTTAATTGTGATAAAACAAAAGTATATCCGTCCGTAAGTTTGTATAACATTTAACAATGCTAGACCAGGTCATTTACGAGAAAATGCTCCATCCTTATCCTAAAGATACTAAAGAGATCGTATTTAGATGTAAATAATTTTTAGGGAACATCACTATTCTGTTAAGCGTTTTTCCATACATAGCCTTTTTTTATACGAAATGGCTAAGC
>LD700008.1:24638-41030 GCA_003118335.3 Papilio memnon | reverse complement strand
TCCGACACATTGAGTACATTTTTATTAAAACCGATAAGAAGTTGTTTACATTAATTCGCAACACTGTTACACAATACACAGCGATGCGAATTGCTAATCATTGAAATAATATGCTATTGAATTTATTAAAAAAATATATATGAATTTGTCACAGATTTTCTGACTGTATTTAATATCTTGTCGAGCGATAATATTAAAAATAACATTATTAGTATAAATTAGATTTTACAAGAAAGCTGTTGCTCGAATGAAATTAAGAATAGTAAAAAATATGTTACTGATTGAGTTTTTTAATGGTGAAAGAACTTTTGAAATCGGCCGAATTGTTTTTGAGATATTTCAATACATACAAAAATACATAAATACACATCTTTCCTATTTATAATGTTAGTATAGATATAGATGTGTTCTTTAAAGGAACACATTAATTAAATAATGTTGGACACAAGTGGAACTAACCATTTGTAGTGGGTGTCTACTGTCTACTGTCTACCTAGGACTGTTCAGTGCATGCGACACCGACGGCTGGGTTGCACGTTCTTTCCGCGACATTCCATCGGAATGAGACTTTCGTCTTTAAAGCTATATGGAAAAAGTTTAAAAGGAACACAGTGATAAAATTTTGTCGCACCATTGTTTATAATTCCAGTGAGTAAATTTTATTATGTTTTAAATTTTTGTTTTTATATGACGTTAGTATACTTTGATCTCTGCCCTATTTTCATGTTATTTATAATAATATTAGTACGATTGATGTATTTATTAATTCTTTTAATAGATTCGCATCGATAACATCAAAAAATCATAATTTAATCTTGTAAAATTCCGCGACAAATATGAGTCAATTTTATTTTCGTTACTTTTGTTTTATTTCTTGAAATCTAGTTAAAATTAACACATAAGAATATGCATTTAATTAGTTTATTTTTAAACAACAAAAGGAATAAGGTCGATAGAATCGGCCAGCTAAAAATGTAGCCAGCTGAATGTTTACACACAAACGAGCTGCTAAAAATAGTATAGGGTAGGTAGGAGTGATAATAAATTTCCGATATCACCGCGACTAAATAACTAGTTCAAGATCGTATCAATGGATTCCCGGACAATATTTTTGATAAAGCGCTAGTACTATTTGGATTCGGTCCAGGTACGAAAATACAATGGTTAGAAATGTCTCGCTGCAAGTCTGCCTGGGCTACTGATAGCCGCTAATGCCACTCTGACGTTAAAACGCATATTTTACATTCTCCAACCGATATTCTAGGCATGGTGAAACATTCTTACATTCCTGTCTATTCTAATAGTGAAAAGAAAAAAATACTCAAAAGTTTATAAATAGTTTTTTAAGAAATCTCTTTTATCACCAACTTAGCTAGTTTATGTTTTAACTAGCTTTCGCCCGCGACTCCGTTCGCGTGGAATTAAAAAAAAAAACTAACCCTATGTGTTCTTCCAAACTATCCTCTACATCTAAGCCAAATTTAATCGAGATCTGTTGAGCAGTTTAGGTTACAAACTCTAACAAACATCCATCCATCCAAACTTTCACATTTATAATATTAGTAAGATTATGTTTTTATTCCTTATCTTTTTTTCATGAAGCTTTTAACTTATTTAGCCTTAATTAAGTATTTATTTAGTACTATTTTGGCGTGGTGGCACTTGACCAAATTATATACGTCCAAGTGTGATCCCTGTCTTGTACCAATGTATGTATCGATTTTGATAATGCATTTATCCGATGTTTACGGTGAAGGAAAACATGATGAAACTGCACATATCGGCGAAGAAATTCAAACATATGTATGAAGTCAACCCGCAGTGTCGCAGCGACTATGGCCTAATCACCCATAACTTGAGTAGACACTATTCGGATACACAATGAAGAAGACCTTTGGTTGTAGGATTTTATAAAATTCCATTTTCTGATTTACTAAAGTAAACTTACCTTGTCATTATTGAATTATATTGTTAAGAAAATGATATCTTATTACAGTTTTCATAATATCTTCCATTGGAGAATTTGTTATTCTATATTATATAATAATAATTGAAAATGTTTAAAAAGGAGTAGAATAAGTCATTGAATATGATTTTTATTTTAAAATACTGTATAAATGAGTATATAAGAGCGTCGGTGGCTCAGTGGTTTGAACACTTTACTTGTAATCTACAGGTCCTGGGTTCGAATCCCGCCATGTACCAATGTGATTTTCGAATTTCGTATGTACATAATTTACCCGACGTGTTTACGGTGAAGGAAAACATCGTGATGCAACCTGTATCAGAGAAGAAATTCAAAGATATGTGTGAAGTCAACCAACCCGCACTTGGCCAGCGTGGTTGACTATGGCCTAGTCACCCCTTGTTAGGTTAGGCTCCGAGCCATCCAGTGAGAGGACGTATTAATAATTCATTGTTAGTCATTGTTAAGATCAAGATGTACTTAGGTTTTGATTATCGCTGGTGAAAAAAGAGTCAATACTTTTCATTGTTTTTGTTTTGTAAATATTTTTATTGAAGTCCTAATAATATTAACCAAGGTTATTATTAATTTATTAATATATTTTATGACTTATTGTAATAGACAATGCACTGTATATTATATACGATGGATATATCATCAATATCAATCGATAATCGTTTGTTTTATTAATCATTGTTAGTTATAGTATGTACACTAGCTGTTCGCGTGCGGCTTCATCCGCGTGAAATTATAAAAACTTTATTTTATTGTTTACATTTGTCAAATTATCAATTGTAAATGTCAAAATACCAATTACCTTACTATGGCAATCTTGCTTCCTTGATGTTGGCAGCAACTTATGGTCTCTTTCCCACATTAGGGTTTTTATCTAATTTATTTACCCCCCTAAGTTTAATATATAGTCTATAAGCGTGAAAATGTATAGTCTAAAGCGTGACGTAAGTGATGGGCTTTGTATTAAAAAAAAACTTATTCAAAAATATGCTGTAATTGCTGACATATTAGGCAATAAAGTGTGTGTTTATGCTTTATTATATTAAGTATAGATATGAAGCAATAATTTTGAACAAGTACTTTTTAAAAACAACAGACTGCTGGTTACGGAAAACGAATCGAGGTATAAGCCTATTTTTGAAAACATCAAGGCATAAAAATCACAATGGAAAGATCATCCACATATGGAAAACATACCATTGGGGACATCAAAATATAAACTACTAGCTTTCGCCCGCGACTCCGTCCGCGTGGAGTCAAAAAAACAAAACTTAGCCTATGTGTTCTTCCAGACTATCCTCTACGTCTATGCCAATCCGTCTATTTCATCGAGATCCGTTCAGTTGTTTAGGTTACAAACTCTAACAAACATCCATCCATCTAAACTTTCGCAATTATAATATCAGTAAGATGTTAAACGTTTCGTTTGTTCGTATTTTGTTATTATATTTACTTTTGTAAAGCCCATATCATGATCATACTTCATGCTACTATTTGTGCACGTCGGTTAACTTTTTTATTTCTTTAAAAATTCAACGTAAATAATTTTATCGCAAAATGTTGATTATCCATGCACTTAAGTATTTTTCCATTGCGAGAACAGCAGCAAATGTCAAGTGTGTGTTTAAAAAAAAACAAAAGAGTAAACAGGTTTTTACGTTTTCACTGCAAAGAATGCGTAATATTATTACAAGTATGAAAGATTCATTCTGAGTCATACGTACGACTTGTTGTGAGAAAATAACGGTTCTTTAAAAGAACTAATAAAAACCTAAGTTTTGTATGTAATAATGTGGCAGAAAACAGCACTGAACACCAAGCTAAAGGGCAAAGGAAACAGCGGAAAGTGCCGTCCAATAGAAAAAAAGGTAGTTAAAATGTCTGCTACATCTTTGCCAAATTTCATCGAGATTCGTTTAGCAGTTTAGGCTACAACTCTAACAAACATCCATCCAACTAAACTTTCGCATCTATATATATAAAAGAAAGTCGTGTTAGTTACACTACTTATAACTCAAAAACGGCTTTACCGATTTAGCTGAAAATTGGTTAGGAGGTAGCTCAGAGCCAGGAGACGGACATAGGATACTATTTATTCCGTTCGACAGCGATGGATGGATGGATGTTTGTTAGAGTTTGTAGCCTAAACGGGTAAACGGATTTCGATGAAACTTGGTATAGACGTGGAGGATAGTCTGGAAGAACGCTACGGCTACTCACTTCTGTTGTTTTTTTAATTCCACGCGGACGGAGTCGCGGGCGAAAGCTAGTTTACAATATTAGTAAGAAGTGACAGTGTCTAGAAGTTTTAAAGGACACTAAATGTACGGGATATAACCGCGACTGGAGTTCAATTGTGTGCACTAAATGGCCGTAAGTCACAAGAGAGGTCACAGACCTTTAGGATGTGGCTTGCTATTTCTCTCAATGAACACCTCCGTGAGGTCAATTGATTGCCACTGACGTCATCGTATCTCATCTATTTATAACCTGCATTATTTATGTGGAATTGAATATAAAAGGAATTTAGCGGAATGTATGCAGATTTGAGGAGAAAGGAACTATCCTCTTACCATATAAAACTAGAAGGCGATGTCTTTTCTTTTAAATGTAGGAATGTAATGTTGTTTTCATTAAGAATACCTGTGAACTAACTTTTAAACAGTGTGTCTTAATAAATGATATTTGCATAACTTATACAATATTTCTTATAAAAATATGCGACGTTCTTATATGTCATTCTATTTACATAGAGTAAAATATAATTCAAATATTTTCATTTTAAAATATATTATTAAAACACAGCCACAATGTTTAATCTATACTTAATATAATAAAGCGTAAACACACACATTTTTGTGGCGTAAGATGTCAGCAATTACAGCATATTTTTGAATAATTATTTCTTTAATAAAAAGCGCTTTAGGCTATATATTTTCACGCTATCAAACCTAATGGGTAAAAAAATTGAAAAGAAAAACCTACATGTGGGAAAGGGACCATTACAAGCTGCCAACATTAAGGAAGCAAGGTTATTATGGTACCGGTATGGTACCGGTGACATTTGCATTTGGGAATTTGAGAAATGTAAACAATGAATTAAAGTTTTTATAACTTCATGCGGATGAAGCCGCACGGGAACCTGAGACTGTTATTACCTGAAATATGCGCTTTTGGAAAGCCGAATAAACTAAGCTAAAATAAACCGAATAACCCCCTTGATCTTTAAAACCAGTCAAGCCACTGAATTCAATGGATTTGGACCTATACAATATACCCGTACAAACATGCCTACGAAAAACTGTGCGAATTATGTGAGTCGGGTAATCCATCTATACGAATATTATAAATAGAAAAGATTTGTATTTTTGTATGTATTGAAATAACTCAGAAACCGGGCCGACTTAAAAAAAGTCTTTCACCCTTAAAAAGCTAGGTTATCAGTGAGTAACATAGGCTATGTTCTTTATTGTTATTTTATTTCCACGTGGACGAAGTCTGTGAATCTGTTAATAAAATTATAACATTTGACTATGGTATTGAAATTAACTTGACAATTGATAATGCAGGTACGCCATGGGGTCGATGTTCAGGAGCGAGGAGATGGTGCTTTGCCAACTCTTCGTGCAGCCGGAGGCCGCCTACATCTCCATGTACGAATTAGGAGAGGCGGGCATCGCACAGTTCAGAGACGTGAGTATTAATAGTGCAATTGTACGAAATCGCTTATTGGGAAAGTCAACTAGGTCCTGAGTTTCAAAGAGGTATTACCTATTGGCGCATTGGTCCTTTGGAAAAAATATACAAGCTCCCTAGTTTAAAACAGCAAAATGACCTTTTTTAGTTGTTGGGGGGGGGAGGAATCTTTCAATGATACCCTTATGGGGAAACATAAGGGTTATGTGGTATTAGATCCAGTAAAACCCTCTCGGTCGCTAACCTCAAGTAATACTGGCGTATATGATATGCTGTTCATTTAAATTAATTAAATAACAAAAAAAAACGTTGTACAATTTTGTTAAAGCTATTATACAATCATGTTGCTATTATGTTGTACAAACGTTGTCTCTTAAATTATTTAGTATTATTTGTTTACGTGTAATTAACATTATATTTATGCTACACTAGTTTTCTCGCGCGACTCCGCCTGCGTGGTATTAAAAAAAAACAAAAGTAAGTAGGCTATGTATTCTTCCAGACTATCCTCTACATCTGTACCAAATTTCATCGAGATCCGTTCACCGGTTTAGGCTACAAACTCTAACAAATATCCATCCATCTAAACTTTCGCATTTATAATATTAGTATTAAGTATGATTATACAAAAACGGATCGCAATCATAGTATGTTTAGTAAAATTATATTCAGTTTTGTTCAATTTTTAAACATCGAGAATATATAGACAATTACCTTTCTCTACAATCAATTAGTCTTTATCTTCGAATAACATGCAATTTTGACATTCAAAAGACAGTAAACACGACTACGGAATGCTTTCACTTTTCGATGCACAACTGTTGTGCGATGGTCCATTGTTTCGCAGCCAATTCATGTTTAGTTGCACAAATAAGAATCGAGTAGTGTGCGCACCTCCATAAGCTCATAGGAATCACAGCGAGACTAATGTGCGATAGTTTAGTTTTATGCTCTTAGAAGCAAGACACGTACGTGAGTACAGTTCATTGAAAAACTATTTAACAATGGGCTTTAACCGTTGAGTGATAAGACAAATTGAATATCGACAAAGTTGTTATCAACGGCAGTTTGTTTTGACAACCGCTGTACTGAGATAGGAATGTCTATGAAAACAAATTCTTGTTAAGAACACAATAATTATAATGAAATGTTTCCAGTATACAAATTATTTATAAGAATTAATCATAAACATTATTAAGAACGGTGAAGGAAAACATCGTGATGCAACCTGCACATATCAGCGAAGAAATTTTAGTTCCTTCTCGTTTCACCCTTTTCTTATAAAGAAAAGATTAGATTAGATTAGATGGGAAAGTGGATTTGACGGTGGAGTAGACGCATAGGAAGGGGAAATATCCTCTTTATGTGGGTATCCTCCTCCGTCGATTTATCGTAGGCAACGCATCTGCAATTGCGAATGTCTATGGGCAGTTGTCGCTTCGCCATTTCGGCGGATTTAGGTGGCCGCTTGCTCGTTTGCCACCTTATCGTATAAAAAAAGTTATGAACTCATTTCGTCTGTATATAATTTTTTTGAAGTAATTAATAATCATGTTGCATTAATTACGTAAATTCATTTTAAAGTCAATGTCACTTTAAAAATGCTTCCAGCAAAAACGACTGTACTTGCCTTTGTCGATTATGTTTATACTCACTTTCACCTATAGACAGGTGACAGGCGAATTGTTTTCACCTTGTTTTTGTTAACAATTCGAAAGCTAATTTTGTAAACGACCTTCCGCTTTCCTACATCGCGTAAATGTATAGATAATTAGACTTTAAAATTTTCTAAATCTGTACAAGAAACTTAAAATTAACAATCATAGTAGGGGTAACAGATTTTTTTATAAAAATATTCAATGAAAACGTTATCATTTCTTTCTTATATGTTCTTAAATTAATAAAAATGTATCTTGTTGCCTTGAAATAAGAATCAGAATGAAAAACTAATTTATTACTAAAGGTCATGGTCTGGGTCAAAATTGCTGATAACGTGACAAAGATATTTTGTACATTTTATCGCAATACGTTAGTTTATTGTGAGAGATTTATTTATAGAGCTTACACGGCACAACACAGTGTTCCTAACCTAAATTAGTAAATATAAAAAAAATATATTGGAATCATTTAAATTAAGCGTTAGGTATTCCGTTTTCTGTCTGTCTTACGTGTTAAGAAAAGCGTCACGTTTAATCAAATTTCGTTACACGACAGGGATAGAATATATAGCGTAAGTAGTGAACAAGGGAGATGGCGTATATAATCATGACAGCGCTTATATCTCATAGCCATTACGTTTTGTTTTCTAGATATCTATACTAATATTATGAAGAGGAATGATTTGTATTTTTGTATGTATTGAAATAACTCAAAAACTACTGGGCCAATTTTAAAAATTCTTTCACCGTCAAAAGGGTAATTTATCTGTGAGTAACATAGGCTATATTTTTTTATTTCACGCGGGCGAAGTCGCGAGCAACAGCTCTCTTATTATTTTAGGCTAATACTCTTGTTATTTTAGGCTAATGAAGTTTAAATACTTTTCTATAAAGAACAAGCCATAAATCCTTTCTGTGTTTTTTAAAGTCTACATCTAGTAATTAAAGGGTATCACGAAAGTCCATGCAAGTAAGGGATCGTTAACCTTTTGAGTGCAGTGACATGAAAACGTTTTAACTGTTTCTTTTTCAGTGAATACAAAGGAATGTACAATACATTTTAAATGAACAATAAAGGATTATAATCTATGATTTGTATTGTTATTGCATAAAGACAGCAGATTGTTCAAAAGATTAAACAGTTGTGCGTAATTTAATCATTTGATATTATTATACTATTTTCCTTATTGCAATAAATAATTATTTTTCAATTAGTATTGTAAAAGTTGTGTTTGAAATGAAATGATATTTTATAATTTAAGAAAAATTTAATTATACTGTAAAGCATTCTTATATTAAATCTATACTAATATAATAAAGCGTAAACACACACTTTGTGGCGTAAGATGTCAGCAATCACAGTATATTTTAGAATAATTATTTTTTAATAAAAAACCCTACGCCTACGTCACGCTTTAGGCTATATATTTTGACGCTATTAAATTTAGAGGGGTAAATAAATTGAAAAAAAACGTAATGTGGGAATGAGACCATAAGCTACGAGCTGCCAACATCAAGGAAGAAAAATTGCCATGGTTTGTCATCACGTCATGTCATTTTGACATTTGCAATTGAGAATTTGATAAATGTAAACAATAAAATATAGTTTTTATAATATCACGCGGATGAAGCCGCAAGGGTAGAGCTATTACTCATATATGTATTATAATAAATAGTTACAATAGCTAAGCGATTAAGCTATAACATGTAAAACAAACAATTCATAGTAATTAGTTTTACATACTAATCTAGCGTGTCGCATAAAACCATGCACTGAAGCGCTCACAATAAAATCTTCAAAGCGCGAAACTTTAAAGTGATCGTAAATTAGTTTCGTAATGTCTTAATAAAATCACGCTTTTGGGTTTTGTTCATTGACGTATGCGTTTTACGTTAAAAAAAAACGCTAATTAGGTTTAACGAGAAATTGATTAAAATTGCCGTGGCATAACTGAAAACATTATAGGAAGAGGAAATATCTCTGTGCGTCCACTCCTCCGTAGATCAAAGGTAATGCATCTGCAATAGCGGATGTCTATGGGAAGCGGTCGTTTCGTAATTTCAGCGAATTCTGATTACTGCTCTTTTGCCACCTTATGATATAAAAAAAACTTAACTATTATTTTCCTGACATTCTGTTTGAAAAAAATGGTAAAATATAATGGAATTTTACGGTTAGAACCCTAAAGATTGAAACATTGATATCGTGACTTACTTGACATAATTAAAAAATATGCCTCCATGACTATCTAAGTTATGAATATTATAGTTAAGCACGCATCTAGGAAATGAGTTTCCACGCCTGTCCTAGACCCTTGCTCGTGATTTTGTAAAGGGAGCGGCCATTTCGTGACCTGCCTATTGATTTGACAGCACTGCTGTTTTATTCAGGCAGGTTACCGCTGAAAGGTGCTATTCATGTAGGCCAAGGATGAGTTAATTTTAAAAAATATGAAGGGAATATTTACGATACTTTACTTAATGAAAAATAAAAACATTATTCCAGAATCAGACTCGGAATAAATTGGAAAGAACAAGGTTAGCGTGGTATAGACATGCGGAGAGATGGTGATCATAAACAAGAAAGTATTACGATTTAATGGTTGGCTACAAAGTTACAAACCGAAGAAAGTATAGATTGTGTGCAAGAGGATATGCAAGGAGTTAATTCAGATATGACGGCTGATATAAATATATGGAAGAGCAGTACATACTGCGACTACCCTCCGTATGGACAAGGGCAAGTTAATGATGATCACTATTTTCCATGCAACACATTTACTATTGTGGTATAGTACTTAATATTGTGAACGAGTGAATGTCTTTTCACTCATAATCAATGCTAAAAGGTTACTTTTACCATGGAAAAATTGACGGAATGCGTATAGTGCGGAAAATTCTACGAAATCAAAGCTATCGCATTACCGACAAATACTGACGCCAAAACCCGTAGTTACAAAAGTTCCGCGTATTATTGATGATGTAACAAAACTATACTTACTAATCTAAAAAGGATGGATAGCGGTTAAATTTAACCTTTTCAAATTCTTCGTGTATCTTCAGATGTTAAAAAAGATTTAATCCTAGTTAATCAACCCTAAGTAATAAACGCATATAAAACAAATATGAAAAATATTGACCCTTAAAAACAGAATTATTATTGGATAACAAATCATTTGAATAATAAGCATAAATGCTTAAACATAAAGTGAGGGTATTACGTAAATCCATAAACGTAGAACAAAGATGGCTGTTTAAAATTCATCACGTTATGGATCACCTAAACATTTGCATTATCTATCTATATACATATATAGATACGACAAATGTACGACGCGATGTATATATATATAGATGTAAAAGAAAGTCGTGTTAGTTACACCATTTATAACTCAAGAACGGCTTTACCGATATGGCTGAAAATTGATGAGGAGGTAGCTTAGAGCCAGAAGACGGACACAGGATACTATTTATTCCGTTCGACAAATATGTTGTAATTGACATCTTAAGCAACAAAGAAGTGTGTGTTTACGCTTTATTATATTAGTATAGATTAAGATGCGTAAAACGGATCCACCGCGTTCAATATATTGTGAATTGATATTAGATGACATTATGACGTTTACGAGGGACACTAAAGCCGCGCCTTAACCCAAAAGTACGGCACATCATTCACATTTTGGCTTCCAATTTTATTGATATTGGGTTTCGATATGTAGCGTTCACAAAAAAAGTCGTTATTTAATGTTTAGTCGAAGTAAAAGATTTTATTTCTGGCATTGTATGGCTCTATATGGCTTAGGACATCCTAGGCTACTTGAACTGTTCAGTACAGGCTGGCAATAAAAAAAAGATCTAGTGTTAATTACAAAAGACATAGTAACAAGTATATATTATTTATCTTAAATGCCAGCGATCATTTGACCTCAATTAACATTAATAGAGGACCCAGGCTGTTGACAATTTGGTCTTTTGCGTTGACATTTCTATGAAATTTATGGCCTTTGTGATACTGACATTTGTATTATTATCTCCTTTAAAAATAATAAGGAAGCAAAAAACTTTTAGTCTAATAAGACATTTGTAATCAAAACGACTTGCAACATACAATTATCTTGTGTTAACACGGGATTTTTGGTGTTCACTAGTGTACATTTATGTTTCGTCCGTCTATAATATCTATATTTGCTGTCTTATCTTTAGCTTACAATCGCAAATATATATCACTAGCTGTTGCTCGCGACTTGGCCCGCGTGAAATTAAAAAATACACCCTATGTTGCTCACAGATAAATTACCGATCTGACGGTGAAAGAATTTTCAAAATTGGCCCAGTAGTTTTTAAGTTATTTCAATACATACAAAAATACAAATCTTTCCTCCTTATAATATTAGTATAGATTTATTACACGAAGGTGACTACGACGCAAAATAATGCATTTTATAATCCAGTGGGTCCTAACTTTAAATCAAAATTAGGTGTGGATTATTAAAAAGTTAATAAAACAGCAGAATAGCTTATCTTACTGACAGATAAAGATCCTGGTACTGTTATATTCATTTTATAGGAACATCCATATCATAAATTTAACGGCCGCAGTCGGCGGTCGGCAGAGCGTTGAATTACTGCCCTATTTTAATCAGGATGTAACAATTTCATGCGCAACGCTGTTGCCACAAAAATATGCTGTTCTGTTTGATAAGTCTATAATGTTTAGACTACACATGTGAAAATTAAATTTCCTACTAATAAATTCGTACAACGAGAAACAACAACAATTCTTCAAGAAATGCGGCTAAAATAATTAAATAGAAGTTACACAAGTCATATCTTATGTCCATCGTCGTAATATTGATACGTTAGATTTCAACAAGGGATTAAATGATAAAAAGAACGACCCTTTTGTGTATTACACGCTTTATAAGTACACTTGCATTATCAAGATTTCTCTGATAATTTCTTTGTGTATCATTAAAGAACATTGACGTACTTTAATAAACATTTGCTATTAAATTTCACATAATTTATAACCTCAATCTTTTCTACAAGTTGCTTGAATATTTATAGTCTTAGAGCAGAGATTTTTGTTACCATTTAAACTGGAGACAGTATTAACAAAGAACTCTATTTTTATCATAAATAAACTAGCGCTTGACAACGATATCACCTAAACTGAACTAGGTAAAGACTTGGTCGAAGGATGGTACACGCTAGCTCAGTAAGTACCGATTCACTAAGCTCTTGAAGTCACCCACATTATAACTCGACGGGAACACTAAAAAAAACTACATAAAAACCTAAGTATAAATATAATCAGGTCCACATATTACGTAATCACTTGAGATCGAGCGAACAAGTGGAGGTGTTCATTGTCATTTCAATTAACAAACAGTAATTGCTGCGATATACCAGCTTGTAATCGCATACTCACTAAGTGGATAATATTTATCACTACACTAAATCCCTTGAGTACGCAGAAGCAATGTAACATTAGAAATACGTTCTTTATCTATAAAATGTACACAATTATGTGGATTAGGATATAGTTTCTTTCACTTCTATATACATATATCGGAGTAAATAATACTTTATGTATAATATTTTATAGATTAACCAGACATAACTTCGCAATCTTACTAATATTATAAATGCGAAAGTTTAGATGGATGGATGTTCGTTGGAGTTTGTAGCCCAAACGGCTGAACGGATCTCGATGAAATTTGGCGTAGACGTAGAGCATACTCTGGAAGAACACATAAGCTAGTAGATAAATAAATATATAATAGAAGAATGATGCATTTTTAATGAATAGTTTTACTTCTACGATATATTTGAAATTTCGCTAGCTGTTTGTTCGGTTTATTGCATCTTCTATAATGCTTGTAATAATGTAATCTTTCGTTATCAGTTGAACCCTCACGTCAACGATTTCCAACGTCGCTACGTGTCAGAAGTACGTCGTTGCAGCGAGATGGAGCGCAAGCTGCGGTATGTCCGCGGCGAACTGCCCGAGCCTCCCCCGCCTCCGAAACCCTCGCCTACACTGCTCAGCCCACGGGAGATCAATATATTGGAGGTGAGACCCCATTCTTATCATCCATACAACCGTCACTTGATAACTATGAGCTACGAAAGTGCAACGGGTACGGCTGTAACGGTGACAGGCTCTACGTTCTCGGTAAATGGCGTAAGGTACTCTAAAAATATGCAAAACGTGTTTTACTTTTATGAATGAAACAATCCTACAATTCTAATTGTAATTGTCTATTTATTCGCATCAATTGAC
This sequence comes from Papilio memnon, assembly GCA_003118335.3. Classification (NCBI taxonomy): domain Eukaryota; kingdom Metazoa; phylum Arthropoda; class Insecta; order Lepidoptera; family Papilionidae; genus Papilio; species Papilio memnon. Next base: position 27,409 of record LD700008.1, on the reverse strand, counting down.
GTTCTATTGTGTAAAAGTAACATGTTTAATGCCTCTATAAATTTGAAGTACCAAAGTGAACATGCAAACCAAATCAAAAATCTCAAGCATTGAACGTATTATCTGTTCGTAGTCCGGTATTACTGGGAACTATCGATGTAGATCGGTTTGTATTCCGTTAGTCTAAAAATATCAGAAATTCTTTTCAACGTGTAATTCCATATAATTAATGGCATTGCACGCCGCGAGGTATGTATAATCAATGGGTGGTGAAATAGTGCCAACGTCAACACTGACTCAGTCTTTCAATGTATCTATTTCTTAAAACATCCGACGATACCGGCAGATGGCCAATAACGAACCACTAAGTGTTTAAGTGCTCATAAAATAATAAACTAAATTGAGTTCTCGACTCAATCAGGAGAACAATACCCGATAAATATTATACCTCACACAAATGTAAAGAAGTATGTATGATTTCATGAAGTCAACATCATCATCATCTTCCCCCTCATCCTACTCCCGTAGGGTCGGCGCAACAAGTTTTTGTCCTCCACATAACTCCATCATACGTCATCTCGGTCATCACTCCCTTCTTGATCATGTCACCTTTCACGCAATCCATCCATCTCTTTCTAGGTCAGTGAGTGTTTAAGGTAAAGGTAATAAATGTTTAACCTATATCCTTATTTCCAGGAAAGAATAGACTACGTCGAGTCAGAGATTCAAGAAATAACCCGTAACGCTCAAAACTTGAAGACCGATTATCTCTCGTTGAAGGAACTCAAACTTTTAATAGAGAAGACCCAAACGTTCTTCCAAGACCATAGCCACCATAGGAAGATCTCCGCTTCAGTACAAGTGTACAACAATGAAGGGGTGTTGGGACATCTTGGTTTTATCGCAGGAGTGGTGGCGACTCCGAAGGTGCCATCGTTCGAGAGGATGCTGTGGAGGATATCTCACGGGAACATCTTCTTCAAGCAAGCACAGATTGATGAACCGCTTAAAGATCCTGTCACTGTAAGTTTAATCATTATCACTATAAATATTTAAAATACCACAATACTGTCTGTTCGCGGCGGTATTTCTAAACCCCTACGACTTAGGGTTCTTAAGCGAGCATAGGACCTTCTGAAAGGCTGGCAACGCCTCTGCAGTTTATCTGTTATTGCGAACATCCACGGGCTTCGATGAACACGTCAATGTTCCCTCTGCTCGTTTTCTTTCTTCTATTATACAAAAAGTCAATTGTTCGGCTCTAATAAAAATAGTATATGCAGTTTCAGTAACCTTGAATCTTTCTCCTATTCTTGGAACTTTACTTCCTTTACTTTAGAATTTATCACACCGTTAAAGATATTGTCAATTATGTAATCATGTTTTGTTTCATTAAAATTCGATTGCATCTCGTAGAGCGTAGAGCTTCATACGAACGTCGTTTAATGAAGTTAGCGACAACCGGCTACCGGTGGATTTCCTACTAAATTCCGGTTCATTCAAGATGTTACTATTTTAATACAAATGATGCACCTTTAAGGTCATTTAGACTTTTCTAGCATTATTATGGTTGCAAGAAATAAACGCATTATAAGAATGTTTGATCATACAATACTTTTATTAAAACTGACAATTTGGTAAGCAGGACTCAGTTTATAGAATAATCTTATTACTAGATAAATAATATTTATTCGAATAGAAGCGAAAGATCGGTTCGTTTAGCCATAGCAGTATATCTTGGCAATAAACGGTATATTTTAATTCATAATTTGTGTTGAACATTAACTGCTAATTAAAATTCAATACGTTGTTTGATTTGGAACCGTCTTGTTACAGATACAAGCCGGTATTTACAAAACAATCGCTCCATACAGATTACAGACATACTCGTACGTCGCTTTATTACTGTCACAAATGTACCAGAAGTGTAAATTATGAATTTTACCATAGAGATGATAAAAACAGGATGTTTCTTAACATTTTTTTGCAAGAAGATATACTTTTGCATTGTATCTGTCCAACTTCTATCGTACGATACGATTTAAAATCCGGGTACACGTGGAAACTCTAGAAAAATAGGTCATTGAATCTAGTCTAGACCGCAATCGTTAATGTCCTTAGATAGAAAGAGAAGATAATACCAACCGGATAATGCTGGTATTCAATTATTTTTATAAGGGAACGGAAGACACATTCTAAACAAGCTTACCATATTTATAACCTAAATAAAAACAATTAGGACTGTCTTCTTGTATTATTTATATTAAACTCAAATTATTGAAAACATAAATAAAAAGTTCTTCCTTTTGTTGGTATGTAACCAAAAATCTTTGTGATTACGAGCCCATTACGGCGAATAGTAACCAAGTACTCGTATGTGTCGGTCGTCAACCCTTGTTTTTATTATTGATTTTTCAAACGGCTTACCGCCGCAATGCTTTTTATATAGAACTAGACGCTTATAGAAAACGATGTATAGAAAATAACTTTCGTTAGCACAATAAGAAGTATGAAAAAATGCTTTAAACAATCCTTTTTCACAATAGAATTTATTTACCTTAAAAACTTAGTATTCGATTAACGACTAGACTAAACTAGTAACGAAGTAAATGATCCTATAAAATATGGTCTTATTTTAAGGACAGAACTTTTGTTAACACATAAACAAACTTATTTCAAGGGTCATGAACTGCAGAAGACCGTCTTCGTGGTATTCTTTCACGGTGAACAAATTAAATTGAGAGTGAAGAAGGTGTGCAACGGCTTCCAGGCAACGTTATACCACTGTCCTG
>LD700007.1:5088846-5105960 GCA_003118335.3 Papilio memnon | reverse complement strand
AGAAGCATAAGACGTAACCTTTACGATACTTACGAGAAATATGTCGACATAACGGAAAAGTGGTCAAAGACAATGTTAGTTCATTACGATCTGAATAATGTAGTTGTTACTGGGCGACTGGGCGACTGGGCGGCTGGGCGGGGACCTCGCGTGACAGACAGCCTTCGGTTCATTATTTATTTCATAAACTGATTCTATGACCGCAATAGATATTGGAAATCAAGTTGGTAATAATTACAATGTAGCTATGAAGTCTGTTTTTTTTCATGGATTAAGTTTTATAATAATAGATTCCTTTGTACAGAAACAATACACTCAAATTAGTACAATCACGAGACGTACAAATTTTATTAAAGGCACCTATTAGCTCCCTGAACTTAAGGCTTAAGCTCCGCAGTTGGGACGTGTAAAAGTGAGCTAAGTAAACATTTAGATAAACTGCAGAAAATTTACTTCCACTTGGGTTAAAAAAGTACCTTTCCTGACGTATTCAGTTCAAAGTAATCCTTTAGTCTGGTAATGTGACACACGGTATTGTTATGGTTGATAGACGTTTAAATAAAGTTTAAATAAAGCACCTTCAAGTTGCAAATTACGTCCAGCCATTACAAGTTGGTACATATATTCTGCCTTGACTAGTGGCCGACAGGTAACGTCGTACGTTGCCTTGCCTACAATTGTATTCACCTGGCATTCTTGAATAGAAGTAATTCTGATTGAATGTGGACAGGCAGCGGAAGGCATTGTGCATTGTGCTCATGTCCCCCAGACTGCGTGGTTACTAATTAACAAAGTCGAAACAATGTTGAGCCTTCTAAAAGATTTCACAGCGAATTACTGCCACGACCGACGCTGTCAATTCCCGACAAAATTTACGAATAAGTATAGCTATATGATAAGCCAAGATAAAACAGTTGAATGAGAGGGAAAGCTGTTAGGAATTGGCGTTCATTATAATCTTCATTTGGAGCGCCTCCAATATGCACGATCTGGCGACTAGTAGCGTGATAAAAGAAAGAACATTGGACATATAAATGGATTTGGGATATTAAATCTATTGGTATATTTTGTGTTTATATCATATCATAAAACATGCGCGCCTGTAAGACATAGAGTAAGCAGAGATTACGGGTATCCCATAATATAAAGACATCTTAGAACTCTAACAATTTTGGTTGAACTTGCGAATACGGACATGACATTTGTTGTATTGAATTCAAGGGCGGATCCAGCTTTGGCGCCAGGGGTGGTCACATAGTCGTGGTCAAGTCAAGAGCTTGACAAAACACATTTTTATATTCTCTCTCTCTCTCTCTCTGTCTCTCTCTCTACCAACCAGCTCAGGGAGGGTCATGACCCCCTCCCCCTGGATCCGTCCTTTATTGAATTGTTTCTTTTAATTATATGATAATTACCGACAAATACATTGATATATTAAAAAGTTACCGCGTTATTGTGTTTATAAGGTCAATAACTATTAAGTATTTCGTGTACTCGCCGCAATCGAGTTTATCAATGAACTTTGTTGCGGTCCAGTAAGCGGTTATGGCACAATTTGTTTGCATTTCATTTGTCAACGTTTATTGTAACTTCACGGTGCGTAGCTACAGTCTTTAAATATTAATCCACCTTCATTTAGAGGACAGATTAAATTACCTAATTCTCTTTAGATTGGATATAAAAAACGTAATAACCTAAATTTTCATTCTAACGACCGCTGATTTGAATAACTACGTTGATCTTCGCATATTTTTCTTGTATAATCATCAGTATAAAGTAAATTTTTGAAATAAGTAAAGAAACAAAAACACAGCAAATTTCAATGAAGTTCAAGTTCGGACGACGAGTACTTAACGCGTAACAATTTCAAAGTCATTTACCAGCTATGGCTGTGTTGTTAAGAAAAGCGTGTCAAGTGCATGTTGTGTCATTTTGACAGCTTCATCTAAAATTCAAGACCAATTGACAATTATTTGAGTATATGTACAATACATTTTTTATAACACACAGATTGTTAGGTAAGTTTATGTCTAGTCCCCAACCTGAGATCACAAGTTGTAGTACAAATTACAGCTTATATTCTTTTAAAAAAATGTAAATAAGTTTTATTGCGACAAATGTTAGGAACAAAGTTAAATATTAATGACAAGGTGATTTTACTATTTCATATCATGACAATCGACAGTAGTAATATGCATTTACCTATCAGCTGAAATATTTAACGTTAGCGATTTCTCATAAAAAATCTTTTTTAGAAATTTGTTATTTAGGATCAAGCTTGTGCAATAAAAGATATTGCCACAATCAATGATTGATTACTACTAAGGGATACCCTAGATTTTATACTGAATCTACGGGTTAGAGACGTGCGGCAGTTAATCCTCTTATAATAGTTTCATATACCAACATAAATCACATTGTGCCGCGAACACTTATCGTGGTTCAGAATGAAACAATGCACAGATCAACCTCACTTATATCAATTGAAAAACAGGAAATTATATAAGTACTTAATAACGCCTCATCCCGTATAAGTATGTACGCAAACAAACGTAAAGAAATTGCTAATAAATCTCATTAAAAATACTTCAATTATAAATAATCCAACAATTAAAAAAAAGTATTCAATTATAAGAAACTTATTATCGCATTATGTAAGGTGCTTTTCAGTTTCAAGAACTAGCTACCATTACCGTTTACCGTTTGTACTATGGAATGCAACGCAACGCCTTAACAAAATCCGGCTAAAAATAATCACTACTGCAGGTTAACAAACTTACTTAGCTTAGCAACCATCTTAATTTTTCGGTTAAGTCTTTTTACAGAAAGGTCTCTTAAATATTCAAAAGGAACAAAAGGATTCAAGTCATGCACATCGAAACAATTTCGTATCGAGTTAAAGACAAGAAACATTAAAAATATACACCTTGTAGAAATATAAAAAATATTTAAACGTTTTCCAAGGCTTATTACTAAGATGTCATATTGTTTAGGTTAACTTTTCAATCTTAAAATATTATTTAATAAATTAGATATATGCCGTTGTAATGTACCAGTGTTCTGCTAATATTTAGTATTGTTTAATTATCATTAGGAGGTTAGGGTTGCCATCTTTAGGGGTAATTTTCCATCGCAAGGTCGAAAGAATAAATTCACTCATTTTTACATGTCTATATTTTATTATAAAAGTGTATAGTGCGTTGATTGCAGTTTTCCGCTATTAAATGTAAACAAGGAAACTGGTCACTAACATCCATGATCACGGGCATGGTCAGCGTAATTTTAACAAACGTCCTTTCTAGTGTTAATATTTTCAAAGTCCGAATTTTTACCTTGAACTTCATTAAAACTTTTGATTATAAATTGACGTGTAAGTTAAATTGCAATTAACTAGACAATCGGTTTATCGGTATACGTCTCCTTGCGTTTTGGCGCCTTTTGTCACCTTTTAAGACCTTTCGTATCGATGACGAAAAGTCTTAGTTTATCCTAGGGTTTTCCCACCTTACTACTAATGTCAAATTTATAAATTGTTTAGTTACACACTTTTTATAAATCATGCCAGCCATGCGATAAAAGTCACGATTTCTTGTTTTTGTTCATTATTAAATATGAGATTGTACAGACATGACTTGGCATATGTTTTTTGGACTTGTCCTTTTTATTGCGATGTTTTAAAGTGCGTAAAAAATTTAATTCCATTTTCAGTATTCAGTTGAAACTATAAATCGTCATCAGAGTCGAATGACCAAGTTATTTGATGATCATAAAATTTTCAACTATAAACTAGTCACGGCTATTCATTGAAAGCTGCTTTAATAGTTTTTTTCTTTATTGTTTCAGCGTTTCACTATGCTAACAGCGAAGATTTTGGCTACGATGGAGTTATAGGTATGTTTTTAAATATTTCATATTAACAAATATTTCATATTTGGTAAGGGTGGTAAAGTCAGAAGCAACATTATGGTTTATACATTTCTAGTCAGGTTACAACTTGCTACAAATTTAGTCGGGTATGGCGATGGTATAAACAAGGATACAAGAAATAGTACAAAATTTAAAACCTCTGAAGAAAGTTAAAAAACTTCATTTTTAAACCAAAATTTTAATAATGTAATAGACATGAACGTGTATAATAGTAGCCTTTATCATATTTGTTTTAAATGACACCTTAGTGAATTCAAAGCAAGGATCTTTACGGTTTCGTATGATTGTCACACAATTATCTATGTTCACGTACTTTAATGACGTGTAATTAGTTGAACTTGATATAATTTTCCATGACTAAAATATTAATACGTGACACAGAATTGCTGTACCTTTGTGTTCGTAGAATAATTACGCGATCATATAATTTTCTTATTATATGTAAACGTGGTTAAAGTTACGTCCATGTCGAGACAGAAGATAGTCATTTAAATCCGACAAATTTTGTCATCACAGTTAATTATTGCTTTCAGTGTACAAATGTCTAGCATTCAATCTGACACAAATACTTCCAATTGTTAGCACCATCGTTTCTTTTCATAATAAAACATCCCCCTTTTTCATTTCAACTAACATAAAATCATTTTGTGAATATTGTAAAGCAATGTCGAAAGTCCTTCACAAAACCAAGGCATTTTATAAACATCGCTTTGGCTTAATGTGATATCTTTTGTCTTACTCCGTCTTAGTTTACTAAAGTAGGAAGGAAGTAAATACACAATAGCACTGAGTGTTAACTGAACTTCCTTGTCTTACTATGTGTGGATGATAAAACTAAACAAGGCTAAAAATAGACTACAAGAGAACATTCAAAGAGCTGCATGTCATAGGTGCCAAATTTGTGATACATGGCACAGTACCAACATATTGTTCTATTCGGTCAGATAAAAATTTGATGACACTATAAGTACCGAATTTTCTGGCGCCAACATGTCATTGCGATTAAATCCAATTATTTGTCTACAACTTGCAATTCTTGACGAGCGAGGAAGTCCTCTCATTGACGTTGAAAGTAGACGATTGAATTTTATTAAAAATAGTCAAAATCTTATAAATTGCTAATCATAATTTTATTACGACAGGGAGTAGAACTCAAGTGTAAAGGACGAACTGCAATACTTTATTGAAATTCCAGAGTTTTCATTAGATTAATTTGAATAATGTAGTTAGCAGTAAATTGAACAGATTACGACTAATGTTCTCATATATTTTCATTAAAACTTGTAAAGCAACCTATAAGTCTGTTCTCAATTACATAGACAAGATTAATGCAACATTCTAAGTGCAGGCAGCAATCTGTATCGCAAGCTATCATTTGCTTCCTACATTTACGTCAATTTGTAAGTGAGAAACATGCCGGGGCGGCTCGTTACCAGATGTTAGCTCCCTACACTATAGCGACCTAAATAAACTAAACTATCCACTTTCTCTTTGTTGCAAATGTATCGTTATACCGAACCAATTTGAATTATGATTGTGGACAAGCAACAAATATAGGTACACCAAGAGGCTTATTAAATTGAAAAGGAATTCTAGACAGTAAGCAGTACGGTGAAAATGTGCTTTTGTGCACTCTTGAATTTCAACTATGCTAGCACATTTGCTACATCTTCTTTTCGTTTTACAGTTCACGTTTAATTTTGGGGTAAAAACATTCACTGTTTTTATACGCTTTGTGTAAATATTACTTACAATCTAGTACTACTAAGAATATAAAGTATTTCTTTTGTAAATTACGAGGCAACACAAAAAAACATACAGACAAATTAAAACCTCCTGTTTTTTGAAGTCAGTAAAAAATAGTTGTAACGTGTATATTATGTTCAAAGGTCCAGTGCATTGGGGTGAACGGTACCAGGAGTGCAGAGGCAAACACCAGAGTCCAATCGACATTAACGTGCTGCGCGTCAAGCAGGTCGCTCTGCCTGACATCACCTTCATCGGCTTCGACGACTCTATCGATGACGTACACGTTACAAACAATGGACACACCGGTTAGTATAGAAACGATAACTAAGGTCATATAAACTGAACATTAAGAAAGTTAAGAATAAACGTAATTAACATTTTGTATTGCTTGATGTTTTCAGTGTTGATCGAAGTGGAGAATGAACCACACCCTCGGGTCAGTGGTGGGCCATTGGACGGTGACTACATCTTCAGTCAGATGCATTTCCACTGGGGAGATAACGATACATTCGGTTCTGAAGACAGGATAAATCATAGAAGGTAATCCAATACAAGATTTATGTTTAAAAATACAAATAACTATCCAATTTGATAACCAACTTTTTTATTGTAATATTTAGGAGATATTAACTTTTGTAACGAGTCTAGTGATACACATTCTTCTTTTGTATTATCGTCGTGGAGAGAGGACTATCATCTAGAGCTTTTTTACACATTCAAACATTGCTTAATTCCCACAAAAAATATTTGAATGTTTGACAATCTAAATCTCGCGACGGATCGAAAAAAAACTTGTTTTAAAAATACAAATCCACTCAAGCATGGGATTTCTTTTATATTTTTTACATAGTTTAAATGTGAACGCAATGGAAATGTTTACTATTTTCGGCATATAATAGACATAACAAAAGAAAACATTTGTCATCCGATCTTATTGAAATATTTGTTATTTTTACACCACAACTTTAATGATATTGTTATTTCGAATCGACTATGTAGGTATACAGTGTGGTTGTTTATTTTTGTTACTTGTAAAAATCCAGCGAGAATTTAGGTTTACGATCTCTGCATCCGTTCAGCAGGGTCGCGCTATGGTACCCGCGCGCCGCTTACTTATCAACGCGTTCACATCGCCAAAGGTCTACCGATTATTACCATTCAATGCGTATCATTGAATGAATTTTAACCTTTTTCCAGTTTCCCTATGGAGCTTCATATGGTGTTCTTCAAAGAGGAATACAAAACGCCGCACGACGCGGTGCGACATTCGGACGGCCTCGCTGTGCTCGCGTTCTTTTATGAGGTATCCATTATATTGTAATTACAATAGAGCTCTAACTAACGAGCCTCAGACGAGCGCTATGCTTCATGAATAATTGAAATTTTGCTAATGATGTTTTGTGTTTAAATTTATCTTTTTTGTTAATTGTTACGTGGAAAGAAGATTCTTTTTGGTCCATTACATGTTATGTAATTTTTACTAATACATTCTTATATTCAAAAGTTTTGTTTGAATATAACGTCTTATTTATTTGAGAAATAAAAATAGGAATGGAAAAATATCCTCCTTGACTTCAGTAAGCCCTTGCAATGGTATAAAGGTCAATTTTTTTTAAGTATTTAGTTATGTAAGATATGCATTTCATCAATCGACACCAATGAGGTGTATAATGGTTATTCACTTTCCCGCCATCTTGCACAACATGTGGCATACCGAGCTGCTGTTTTTGCTTTAAAGCTCAAATTACCTGCGCAATGCATTACCGATAAACACAACTTAATGATGCTTGTGGAAGTCTTCTTTCATTTTAACATACGAGTACGTACGTTTATTTAATGCTAAAGATAGTAAGTGTCTAAAAAAGTGCGAGGATTTTTTGAACTATAATGTAAATATTATAATTAATAAGTTTTAAGCTGCAATCAAAGAAGAAATTTATTGAAAATGTTCTCGGAAATGTATAGTTTCAATAGCATTTTAGTCGAAATTGTACCACCTCTGCGAAACCAAAGAGTTTTATCTTAGTTTTTATATTAATTTGTGTAATTTTAATTTCAGTTAGATCGTCACCAACACCCTGCGTACGACGACATAACATCAGCGTTATCAAACGTGACGGAACCTCACACGAGTGTCGTAATGAAGCATCCCTTCTCCTTCCTCAATATACTGCCTTACGATTTGAACCGGTACTTCACGTACAGAGGATCTCTGACTACCCCACCTTGTTCAGAAGTCGTGATATGGCTGGACTTCGAGCAGCCTGTCAGGTTGGCTCATGACCAGGTAATGACAAAATTGTTTTAATGAAAAAAAAAAAGACAAAACATCTCCACTAAGGATGACCATTGACGCAGAGATGATTTTTTATACATGGTAGGAAACGGATCATGGCAAAAGACAAGAAATTACATGGGTATCGACCTACTCATATATAAAAATACAAAAACTTGTTGCCGCTGCGTTGTGCTCATTAGATTGACGGATAAAATGATAAAGCAATTAGGAATAGCTTAGTTGGCTATAGGTTTCCTTCCTAGTGTCTACATCTATAGTGATCAAATACTAATTAAATCCTTATTACCAATTCCAGATAGAAGTATTCAGGGAGCTAAGATCTGCAACCGGCAAAATCCGACACAACTTCCGACCGATACAACCGATAGGCGATCGCGTTGTTTTCTACAACATAGACAATAAATATTTCAGTTATAACGAAGTCGACGATCCTGATGAAGATATTCCAAAGAGAAAGAAAGGGCATAACAATAGTTATGGGTTAATAAGCAGCTTGTATACTGTATTTAGTTTAATTATAATTAATATAAGTTTGCTTTAAGTAGAAAATAAAAGCGATAGTACTTGTTACTTGTAACGAATAAGAAAATTCTAAATCGAATAACCCTTTTATTATGGAATTTAATGATTTTATTTTAAAAATAATAGTTGTGTATAACCTGTGATATTATGTACATCTTAAATAGATAATAGAAATGTAGAAAATAAAACTAAACATATAATGATGTCATTATTTTGGAATTTCCAAGTATAATTTGTAATTAAAAGATATATTTATTAGGTGTACAAATAAATTTCCGCCGTTTTTTAACACAAATTAAATATTTATTATAGAAGACTGCTTGCTGAGTGACTTCTAATGTTAGAGCAAGTTCTTTTTGTGTTTGAGATGAATCCTCCTCCAATTCTGGATCCTCGTAAATTTATGGTCTTCAAACCGTCACCGTTCAAATCACCGTTTTAAAACTTTTGAAACCACTCTCGACACGTTCTCTCACTCAAAGCACCCTCACCATATGCTTCTACGAGCAATTGATGCGCCTCAGCACCAGATTTCTTTAAAGAAGTAATATTTCCCGCAAATGACGCTTACTTGGCTCAAATTTTGACATTTTCAACTTATAAAAATTATATGTTACCAATATAAAATCAATAATATTAATAGGTTATGTTCTTGAATGTCCAAACTGTTTTTAAGCCGGTTATCTGCGAAAGCTTACCGAAACTCCGTGCCGCGTCATCTGTACTTCTGTACTAATATTATAAAGAGGAAAGATTTGTATTTTTGTATGTATTGAAATAACTCGTAAAACGATTGGGCCGATTTTAAAAATTCTTTCACCGTTAGAAAGGTAATTTATTTGTGAGTAACATAGGCTTTTTAATTACACGCGGGCGAAGTCGCGAGCAACAGCTAATCTACAATAAAACCGAAGACACTTATTCGTACACCTAATATAAAATATGTTGACTGTGGAATGGCAATTTTTTTTATTTAACATACTTTTTATACAATGGAAATGAAACTGAAATTTTGTAATGATAGGGAAAGAAACCTTAACTTTGTGTGTGTGTTTGTTTTAAGGATTTAATTAGAGAATAATTAAGTCAAACAAACTTGTAAAACATTATTATATTTGAAAATATTTGTAACGTTTGCTACATATATTATAAAAAAAAAATTGTAAAATCCATTTGTACATTTATTTATTACAACCACTTATCTATGTATTCATTATTTTTATACTAGAGAATATATTTAGTTACTACAGCTTTTTTACGTTTTCAAGCTTTGTATCTTAAGTTACATGAACAAATTGTTATTTATTTACAATAAAATAATAAAAATTGTTTTATTATAATTACTTAGTGTTTTAATAAGGATTTTTTAAAATACCACAAACATCATTTTTTTATTTCATACTAGTTGCTCCCGTGCGGCTTCATCCACATGAAAATATGAAAATTATATTTCATTGTTTACATTTGTGAAATTATCAATTGTAAATGTCAAAATACCTTACTATGGCAATCTTGCTTCCTTGATGTTGGCAGCAACTTATGGTCTCTTTCCCATATTAGGATTTTTTTCCAAAATATTTACCCCCTATGTTTAATGCTGTGAAAATATATAGCCTAAAGTGTGACGTAAGTGTAGGGCTTTTTATTAAAAAAAGAATTATTCAAAAATATGCTGTAATTGCTGACATCTTAGGCAACAAAGAAGTGTGTGTTTACACTTTATTATATTAAGTATAAAAGTATAGACTAGCTCTTGCTCACAACTTTGTTCCTGCAGAATTAAAAAAAATATAGCTATTAAAAAACCGACATGTCTGATTAAAGTTATAAATAATGGCAGATTAACCTAAAAAAAAGTACTAGTACTTATTAAAACTATCTATTCATCATCAGGAACTTTGTTAGTCATTGTAACCATAGCTCCTAAATTATCTTCTGCACCTTCCTTCAGTCTCTCCCAAATTAGTTCAGCTATCGCCTTTTGAGTTCTTCTTTCCAGTTTTTCCAACTTCTTTGCCACATCCCGCTTCAGATCCCAATCAGGCTTCCTCGGGGCTAGACTTGAAATGTCTAGCTCTTGTAATACAACCTGTAATGCATGACATAGTGTTTATTAAACGGAAATTTAAATGATTTAAATTAAACAGTACATTTGATTAATTTACTACTACTTTTAGATTTGTTTTTATGCCTGTATTAAAATTTTGCTATCCAACATCAAAATTATAAATAAAAAAGTACAAGACAAAGTTATATTTAAGTTAATTACTTATATTATTATATTAGCTATGTATTGTAAAATGAAAAGTATGTTTAACCCTTAAATGCATCTTGTTGCCAAATGTATACCACATTTTACGTTATTTTATTGAAGTCGTGTGGTGTGTGTTTCCGATAGCACTTTGACGACCATAGATAATAAATATATTGAGTGTTTTTTCATAATAAATACCTATTTTTTTTGTACCAGATTTTTTTCGTTATTTTTTTATGTTATATGTACCTAAATACTTTCCAGGGTGCAATAAAAAACCATGCATTTAAGGGTTAAAATAATTTCTAATGGAATAAAATATTTATAAGAAATATTTTGTGTTTACCTTTTCTTTACCCGCTTCAAGCAAATCTTTTACTTCATTATCAACGACAGCTGGTTGTGCATCATCCAGTTTGGCCTCCTGTAATGTTTCATCTTGAGGCCTATAACTTCTGAATTTAGGCCTGAAAAAATCATAATTAATATCAGGAGAAAATTAATTATAAAGTAATCTTTATACAATTCCATAAGAGATGTAAATCTTTTAACTATGTTACAGACTTATACCACGAATACAGTTACATCTTTTATAGGATTCCTTAACAGTGGTGATTCTTTTCAAGGTATGGGGGTCCTAATACGTAAAGTTTAACTTACTTTGGGAGTACGACAGCTTCATTATTCGAAGTATTTGCTGATGAATTCTCGTCCGAAGGATTTTTACGTTTCAAATTTTTTAGCCTTTCTTTCCTCTTTAATGCTTGTTCTTCTAAATTACCAACATTCTCCATTGTATCTAAAATAACCATAATAAGTTTTGGAGGGTAATTTTGATTTCTAAATCGAAAATTATCCTTATAGAAGTTGTTTTTTTTAATACAAGAAATAAAGTGTTTAGGAGAACTTTTAACATATAAAGAAGGAATTTCGTTTTCGTTGTGATTTTTGCAAAACAACACAAGCGTACCTTGACAGAACAAAACGTCAAACATGACAGTGACATTTGACATTAGACAATAGACAATGAACAATACTATAGATTATTCAAAGAAAAGAACTTTTAATTTCAAAATAACAAAAACATTTAGTTTTGTCCTTGCCTTTTTCTCAACTTTGCTCCTTTTTTTATTTCAAGAGGAACGGTTTAGCAAATATTAAAAAGTTTGTTATAGTGGCGGTGTAATTGCGATAAGTTCTATGAGCAAATACATGAACTGAACGACCTAGGACTAGATAGAAGATACTCTCTAAAGTATGGTTGTGGATAAAGACGAATTTGAGGTAGGGCAGCAATGTATATAGATAGGGGCCCTATCTATCTATCAATCTATGGCATGGCCTCGAAGCATGGCCCAGAGGCAGGCTAATAAAGGGGATTCCCTGGCACATTTCTCAATTATATTTAGTTACTAGGTTAAAATTTTTGTCTCTTAAACAATGAACAAACAATTAAATTATAATTCAACGTAGTTTTTGGTATTCTTAATGCGCATTGTGATTTTAAGGTAGGGCCAATGCCCCGTTTGCCCATAATACCTCAACAGCTACGGCTATGCTCGACAGGATATGATTTAAACGGTTGCTTTACGGAAGTCTCCACTCCACTATTGTTAAACCTGTCTTGATGATGTTTGTATTCATATGACTTTAGTTTTATATTTTTAATAAAAGGGTAAATAAATATGATAAATACGATTTTTAATGTTTATTAATATTTATCTAAATAAGAAATAATGACTAATAACATTTGCTTCTTATTTGATATGAAAAAAATATTTTGTACATTTACACACGTTCATTTCGTAACAAAATTTTATTCATCGATTTTGGTAGTCGACAATACATTTTAACTTGTATTGCAAATAATATGGAGGTCTGTATTTTTCTTATAAACTAGATTAAAAAGTATAATATGTACCATTTAAAATCTATTATACTTAACTATAAACATAAAACATTACTTAAGATAACTACTTATGGCAGTTTACAAAAATAAAATAATAAATAATGATTTTCCTCTAAAAATATATCCATTTAAATAGTGGGTATAATCCAGAATGAAGATATTCCTAGGGGAATATGTAGCGGTTTTGCGTAGCTTCTTTGGTTGTGTAATGATGTAATAACCGTGAATGTAACAGCTTATTTGATAAGAAATAGCTATAGCATGCGAATTTAATATTAATTGTAGTTTGATACAAGCACTGTAAAACCTGGCAGCAATTTAATTAAGTGTACATTTACATTGCCTTACATTTGTCCTATAACGAAGTTCTGACGTGTCTCCGGCTATCGAATGGTAATCTATTAGAAATGTTATTATTTAATGGTACACCGTGATTCAAAGACAAAACTTTTGTAACAATATTTAAATCTTCATGAGTTTTCCCATTAAGACCTGTTTCCACTAATAGTTGTTTTAATTGTGCGTCCGCATTAAATTGGTTTTGTCTGTTCGGTGGAAAAAAGTGGTTAGTATAAACTGGACTGAAAGTATTAAATCTATTGTATTCGCCATTCAATCCGAAATTTCCAACACCACTCTCTTGTCGAAACACCCGATTGCCTTGTTTTTGTCTCGTTAAGTCATCAGTTAGTCTTAATTGGTTGAAGTTTGGTCCTTGGTGAAAAGGGGCTTGGCTGGGATTTGGGTGAAGAAAGTTGGTAATTCCTTGGGGTAGATGGTTTTCTTGCAGAGGGAACTGCTCAGGTCGCTGACTACGGAGATGTATAAGAAAATCCACAGCTTCTCTATTAGGCAGCTGCTGTTGATTGGCTAGCAGGTTCACTTGCTCTAAATGTACACTCGGTTGAATCGATACCTGGGAATTCTGACTTTGCAATGTAGTGCTTGGATTTAAAAACCTATTTGATTGCAAACCTTTTTGTCCCTGAAAACCGCCTAAAATCTGATTTGATTGGATTTTTTGCTGCTCAACAAGAAGTTGATGCCTCTTCAACTGGTCCTGTTCGTACAAAATTTGTTGCTGTCGTTGTGCTTCTTTTTGTTGAATTAACAATTGCTGCTTTCTTAGTAAATCCTCTTGCTGCCTTTGTTGAAGTTGTAACAACTGAAGCTGTTCTTCGAGAATTCGTTGTTTCTCTTCAAGCTGTTTTTGTAACAATATTTGTTGGGATAAGAAGTTATTCTGAGCTATCTTATTCAAGTTTCTGTTATCAATGGGAAAACTCTGAGTTAAAATCTGTGGCGGTAAAATACCTGTTGGTACATTTGTAGTTGATTGTGACTTCAAGACTTCTTGTATATTTGTTTGTTGGTAAATTGGTACAACTTTCTTTGGATGCCCTAAGACATCTTGGTGAACCGTAAACGCTGCAACCAGAGGAGCTTGGAAGACTTGAACATCTTTTTTGTCAACCTCTTCAATGTTTTTACCATCTAAATCATGAGTTGGTTTCGGAGTAGTGGTCGTCGTAGTTGTGGTCGTGGTGGTCGTTGGTTTCGATGTGGAAGTCGACTGTTTGGTATAAATATCAATTTTCGGACTTTGTTTCGTTCGCAAATGAGAGTAATTGGTACTTTCTTTGGTTTGGAATATCTCTGTGTAAGGATTTTGAGTTGGAAGAGTAGCTGTTACTTGGTTTTCAACACTTCCTAGTGTCGTGTCTAAAATAGATACATTACTCTCAAGTAACATGGGTGTCGCGTCTGTGCTATTTGTAAAGGCAGATTGTCCATTAACTATGTATGAATGTATTTGTATGCCATCCCTAGAAGTTTGTGCTGTTGTTAATTCTTCATTTTCCCTTAAGTATTCTGTCTCCGCTGTTGGATTTACAACAGTTGATTCCGTTTCCGAAAAGCTATCACTTTCTTCAAGGTCAGTCAGGGCTTTCAACAGTGCTTTTCTTATATAAGGATCCAACCTTACTGAAGGTTTCGGTTCTAAACTGTTAAGCTTTTCATTATTAGTATCATATACTGTGCTTTCTTCTGCTAAACTCAATGAGAATAAAGCCACTAATATAGCTACCGGCACCTGAAACAAGAGATATTTTGAATTAGTTTGAATTTAATGAATACCTTGGATATGCAAATTCCCGACACTTTACTATTTTCCGGTGACATATAGATTACTTAACGATGGTGATTTTTTTTTTCAATTAACATTAAACAATGCACGATTAACTTCCACGATACCAGAGTTTGAAGTTTTTAGTCGTATTCAGTTACGTTCTTTGTGTTACGCAGAACAATGACTCTCCTAATGGTTGGATTACACAATGTGTCATCTTAAATGTGGAATTTACCCGTACATCGATCACGAAAAGCGTAAAAAGATATTGCTATTAAACTTTACTAATCCTAAAGTACCATATACCCATATCCAAATGGAACTATATTTCACTAAAATAACTACAAACGTTCTAAAGAAACTGTTTCATTTTAAATATACACTTATAATATTAAAACATACTTTAGGTCATCATTAAGTATATTCAAATAATTATATTTAAATATTTTATGTTAAAATCTTTACTTAGTTTATCAGTGAAATGTGCGTGTATGTATTTTAGAGAGTTGTTTACGATAACGCATTCAACGTTTCCATCATTACAAAACAATTGATTTCAACACTATTCTTGTCAAAACTAATCACAACGCATTTCTTTCCGACATCACCATCCTTTATATTAACTTATCACTCATTTCGAGTGAAAGTTGAAAACGCTTTTAGTTTTGTACACAACGGATTTAAATATTGTTGATAATAAATCACCAGCTACAGCGGAAGACATTAAAACATCAGTTTTGAGTTATTTTATGTTAAATGAATCGATTTCTCTATATTTGATGGGATAGAATCGATCTATGGTCGTTAGACTACTACGTATTCGGATAAAAGAATCAAGTCATTTATTTCTGAATTAATCTTTCTTTTCATGGTCCTTGTCTTTTCTAGAATCAATGCTTTGATGTTGTTGGGAAAGTAAACAATAAGATGTGACCTTTGACATCGCTTGAAGCGGTTCTTAACATTTAAAAAATGTAGGTAAGTATTGTAGCTCTCCAACGGAAGGAGGCTACGGTAAATATGTACGTAATGTCGTAATATTTTTACCGTGGGTTTTTACAAACAGTATTGACATCCTTGTCATACTCGTTAAAAAAGACGCAACGAATATAATTTTGTTAGATTCCACAGTTTGAACAAATATAGTACGAATTATTCATGATTATCCTCATAAAGTTCAAGTCTACTTTCACTACAAGCTATAAACCGAGTAAAGGTTCAAGTATCAAGATTATATCTTTCATCTCTTGTACTGTAAGTCTCTGAGAAATGTAACCGTTTCTAGTCTGCAGTTAGTACTACATAGTACATACCCGAAGGCAAAGTTTAAATGGATA
The DNA here is from genome assembly GCA_003118335.3 of Papilio memnon. Classification (NCBI taxonomy): domain Eukaryota; kingdom Metazoa; phylum Arthropoda; class Insecta; order Lepidoptera; family Papilionidae; genus Papilio; species Papilio memnon. Next base: position 5,089,832 of record LD700007.1, on the reverse strand, counting down.
ACACGTAAGCGGTACCATTTTCTCTCTCCTTTGACCCTATCTATGACTCAAAAATTACCACAAAACTTTTTACAATTTTTTTAATTCACCAATACATTTAATTATGGTATAGGTATGATGAGTGGTGTAATAATGTGTGTTTATGTACACTGCGTGACATAACATTGTATATATTATGGGTTATGTATTGACAGTTTGCTTAAAATAGAAAAACTTTAAAGTCCACATGACGTTATGGAATATTTACAAATGTTTTCACATTTCTCACGCGGCAGCACATAATTGTGTAAGAGGTTGTTGTTCAAGTCTGTATCTTCAACTAGTTACGACGCATCAATTCCTTTGGTTTTACTTTTTAAATGTGTATGTGATTTTTAATGATAAACAATCAAGATGAAATCAGTTGTGCACATTTTATCAATAGCACGTAATTTGTCAGGCGAATAGAACTTTAATTTGATCATTAAATATAACTTTTATTTAATCTTGCAGACATTGTTATTATAAAAATAAAAATTGACTTCAAGGTCATTGAAATCAAGATAATCTACTGCATAGATAATTAATAATCAATTGCTGGCCAAGCATATTTAAGAGGTATTGACTTTTAACGCATCATCTTTCACCTGTCTCTAATTGTACTCGGCCACAATTTCTCTCAATACTTAATAATGTAAATGCAATTAAGCTGTCGTTCCCATATCCGATGCGATGCGAAGCACGAACCGTGCGTGACTTGTGAATCGAATACGTCCAACAGATATGATGCATTGTTCTTTACAATCATAAAATGTTACTAGTGGTCTGGCTAAAGGAATTCGTTTCATAAGAAAAGTTATACATTTACAACAATAGCGTAATAAACGTGAGTAAAGTTTGAAAAAGATCTCCACCATTATAAAATACTAGCTATAGCTCGCGACTTCGTCCGCGTGAAATTAAAAAGTATAGCCTATATTACTCACTGACACCGTAGCTTTTTAATG
>LD700007.1:5057987-5076630 GCA_003118335.3 Papilio memnon | reverse complement strand
CGAAATCACTAGTGGTATGCGGTGACATAAAACATTAATGAACAAGAGTACAGGTGACGCCAGCGTAAAGATAGAGTAGAAACGTTTTAATGACATACTTTCTCATTACGAGTATATCTTGAGAGAGAGAGAGAAAATTGATACTTTTGTCAAGTGTTTGTCGCTTATCCTATGTTGTTTAACATAGTAAACTTCGTGTTAACTTAAGTTATTAAGTTATCACTTAAGTTATTTAACTTAGTATTATCTGAGTATGATGTCGGTTAACATTTTAATCAAGTAATGTCGGCTTTCAAATTCCGGTACAATGTACTTTTATCATCATCACCAGCTCACTATACGTCCCCACCGAGGGGCTCGGAGCCTACCCTAATATGTAAGGGGTGACTAGGCCATAGTCAATCACGCTGGCCAAGTACGGGTTGGTTGACTTCACACATATCTTTGAATTTCTTCGCCAATATGTGCAGGTTGCATCACGATGTTTTCCTTCACCGTAAGAACGTCGGTTAAATTATGTACATATGAAAATTCTAAAAAATCGAAAAATCACATTGGTACATGGCGGTGGGATTCGAACCCAAGACCTGTATGATTACAAGTCAAGTGCTTAAACCACGCTCTACAACGTACTTTTATATTCTAGTACAATTGTTATGAGGTACGTCTTTCCAAGGTGTCATATATTAAATATATCTTTGTAAAGTCTAAATAGGGACATACTATTATAGTACCTATATACTAAAATAAATATGTACATTTTTCAAGAAACATACTCCTGAAATTACATTATGTGCTTAATTTAACAAGTATCGGAAACAATTGCAACATTTATAATTGGAATGCTACAACAATTATAGCTACCAGAACTGTGACACATACCTAAATATTAACTCCAAGTATCTAGTGCAATAAAATTGTTATGCATATTCTTTGTTGAGTGGCGGCATGTAGAGAAGCTGCGCGAGGTTGTTCCTGGCGTAGCGACCGCGCTGCGGCGCGCCGTGCCCGGGCCGGCCCCACCAAGACGACCACGTCGCGTGGTGACGACCCACACGCTCTGCCGAGTCTCGTCTGCTCTCCTGGTACCATAACGTCAGTTAACATTTAGTACAATTATGACCGCACTCAGAGTCCTAATGGTCACTTAAGGTAAACTTTAGTGTATATCTTCTATACATTAATTATAATACACTAGTGGGGACTTAAGGACTCTGAGTGTTGTTAACATTTCGCTACACAGTACACTTACTTCCTTAATTTCAGATTTTACTCGCATTTGCTGTTTTAGTTGTCTTAAGTAATCAACATCCAGCAGTTCACGCCATCTAAAAATAATATTGTAAATATAAATTAAAAAAAATATATATTTAATTTGAGTGTTAAAATTCATTAAAATAATCGAGTGTGTGTGAGTGTGTAGTGATAGATTTTCTCTGTGGTAAGTACGTATGCATACGACGTACGACAACAATTTCCACTCATTATTTCCAAGCAAAATTAAAAAAGAAAGTCCCTTGTATGTCACATATGTATGCGAAATGTCATCTCGTGGGCGATACCCGATATTGAATATTATTAAACAAATACTCGATGTGAATTAGGTAAGTTTTAGCATCAATTACCATATCCTTACAAGTAGATTTTTTTTGTATTACTCAATTTTACATTATTAAGAGACTTTTTTTTTCATTTAGATATGAGTCAACAAATAAAACATCTTATGCTAACGTCTGATTCGTTGCACACACGTTTTAAGCAAAACTATTGATTAGTTTAAATTTTTCGAACTGAATAATAACATCGACGCCTAATGTACGGCAATAACCTTCACGGTAACTTTAACAGCCGGTAACCTTCTTTGAAAATTAATCGCATGTATAAAAACGGGCAACTCAATCAATAAAACTTTCGCATCGACCATTAAAAAGATTTATACCCTACCGAAATAATCAAAGGGATAAAATTCATATGTTCACATAACTCCATCTATAGAAAGCTGAGAATGTCGTAATGTAGTCAGATCAATGACGCTCGTTTGACATTCTTGTTGCCACGGTTTGTTCATACTCGTAAAAACATAAACATAACAAGTAGACTGTGCGTACAAATAGTATTGTCTGAATAGAATGAATAACGAATCATTGTCAGCACCCGGAGCGACAAGAGAAGCTATTTATTCCATGGCGATTCTTTAAATATCATACATATGTCTTTACGAAATACACTGGTTACAACCATTTCTTTTAAAGTGTCTATTATTTTACTAGTATGTTTTTGCAAACGTTTAGGCGGTGGAAACACAGCATAAAACATTACAAAACATTTGATTAATGAGATACTAAGTACGCGATTGCCAGTTTACACAAGATTATAATTTTTTGTATAAATCGCCGGAGGGAGATAACATTTCAAACGTTTCATCTCTTATAAGTTGTGCGGTAAATTAACAAAAGCCAACACAGTTAGCTAATTTTAATAGTTTAATAAAATAATGTTGTTCGTTATTGTCGCAACAATACAGTCATAGTTTAATGGGTTTTAGTTTTATGTTGTTGTTTATATACCATTAAATGTAAATTAATTGTAAAATTATAGGCTTTTGATGTAGACAATGTAGTTAATTCCTTTACCGAATAAAAGTACTTAATGACACTTTTCTGTTATTTCGGAAGTACTCTACCTCTACTACCTCCACTTATTTCATATTATGTTTCTGTCAGCAGACGTTTTTAAGATGAACATAACATTTGCTGTAAATGAAATGCCGAACATTAGGCCCTTCAGAAAATGAAACGAGTGAATATTCATTAGTCAATAACATTACAATATAAAAGTTCAAAGTTTATCTTAAAAAACACGTAAAGAGAAAAGGTCAAATACGACTATACGATGATTAAAAACGATTATTCTTTTTAAGTGTTACGCGGATACCATAAAAGCGCAATATTACACAAGAGAAGAACGCCTGAGGCAACATCAGGGATGTCAAGTTGTATTCAATTAAATGACAAAGGATAATGGTCTTTTGTGACTTTGTTAGCATTTAGAGATTGCAAATCGATTCAATACGCACTGACACGTCTGCTCCGGAGGTCGTGTCACGTCGCTGGATGGCAGTGTGCGCGCGCCTACTCGCCTGCCTCGAGCCAGTAGTGGTACAAGTTCTATACCTCCTGTCAGTCGCTGTATTGAGCCTTCCGGTGTTGGCTTTTTCTCTATTGCACCATTTGCAGTAATGTCAATATGATCGACAATAGATTTCGTATCTCGCCTTCCATTAACCAATCGTTTAACTTTACCTTTCCGATGAGTTTTATTACCGTTATTAGAACCATTTGATTCTTTTAACGCACTATCGCAGACTTTCTCCGAATCAATGTTGGTATTCGGATTTGATTGGTTTGAAATGTCTGGTAATTTTTCTCTTCTTAATTTATGTTGTCTATCTGACCCACAGTCTTTCGAATCATCATCTCTCTTTACAACTGGCAAAGTAAGCGAAGATCTCTTGTAAACATCGTGTTCACATTTTAATTTGTCAAATATTTCGTTGTTCGTCCATCCCTGAGACATATTCGTTAAAAGTGAATTTAAATCGAACTTTTACTAGAATAAAAAGTGAAAAAAAACATTCATAAATTTTGCTTACCATAGATTTCGAAAAATTCAAACCGATATTTCCAGGGTTCCTCCAAATAACACCTCCTGGCCCTGGTTTCCCCCAAGGCCCTGCCAAGGCATGCTGAAACAGGTGTCAAGAATAAACTTAAATTATTATTTTTACCGTTATTAGATGTAACTCACCATTTTACGTTCATATTCCAAGTTGTGTCTGATCTCGTCTCTAATGGCTTTATTTCTCTCGTCAACCATGTTATCTAAAAACATAAATACAATGAATAGACATAAAGATGTTACGACATAGCTCACACGCCGCGGGCGACTTGTACGCATTATTGTATTACAAAACCATTTATCACCAACACACAAGCAGAGTAGATAGATGTCACACGTCAGTTAAGCATAGAAATACATTTACAAGTTAGAAATAGGACAAACTAGTCTTCGGTTCAAATACTTTCTAGTTTCTACTGTTTATGTGTTAATTATCAGTTAATTATTTATTGAATATTAGTATTCCTGACCTAAAATTTCTTTATATCTCTTCTTTTGGTCTGCGGTCTGTTTGTATCGTATATCGTTGTCGACGGCGCGGCGCAGCTGCTCTGCAAAGAACAGCTGCGGGTCCTCACGCAGGCGGAGAGGGGCGCGCGGTTTCCCAGTACGACGTTTAGGGGACGACCATCGACGCCACTCCTCATAGCCCGTTATTCCCTGAAACATCATCGTATTTGAAAATATTGATAATTCAGTTACTCAACAATTATAAAATCATGACAATGTTAATATTAGTTTTTTTAACAAGTTGATTCTCTGATAAACAACAACTACTTTGAATTGATCTTTCACTTTACGATATGTACATTTTTCGACATTTATTAATTTAAAAGTGACATTTTATTGTTTAACCTTTAAGTTCTTATCAATAGGAAATATCACTGTAATTGCCAGATATCGTGTAACAGAATACTTTGGGTTATGCGACATACAAGTGAGAATTTCGTCAGCGTACCCACTGGATGTTAACACACTTTTTAATCACCCTTATTACGTCATCGGTTGCTATAAAACAGAGCTACTGACCCTTCGCCTTATACAGATTTATTGCAATATCTCACTTAGTATTAAAGTTGTCTGATGACTTAAAAAGACTGTGGGTGGCATACTGAGAGTCTCCGTTGCTTACTTACTATGCAACTTGTTACTTCAAAAAGGTCTTTAAAATTAGGCAAATATCACTACTAATTTAATCTTTGCCTCAACCTATTACGACTTATTTGTGGGTAAAAGACAAGTCTACATAGCGTATGCGTGAAATCTAGCAACTTGTCCTAATAGTTTAGTCGTGCTCTATGTCAAATAATGCGCGAATTCTCACTCGGTAATCAAACTTTTAATATTTGTTAATTATAAGAATTTATTACTCCATATAAAAATTACCTTTAGTTCGTCTTCAGGGTAAATGCCGCGCGCTCGTATGTCAGTGAAGCGGAAACCATGCAGATTGGGCGCGCCGCCGCCCGGCCGACCCCATGGCTCGTACGACGCCAGCTCTTCGCGAGCCTACAAAAATACACTTACTGAGGTGGCGAAGTATATTTGAACATTAATGGAAACATTTTCGGTTCTTTCATAAAAAAATAAAGTAAAACGTAGGTACTTAAGAATAAAACTTCAAAATGTCCTAAAATTAATAATAATTACCTTCCTCTGTTGTTCAATTTTCTCTGCCCGACGTTTCTGACGACGTTGTTGTGCGATAAGCTCCCCCTCGGCCCGCGCCCGCGCCCCCGCCCGCCGCCGCACCGACCCTGAAGTCGGCACGCTTAGCCTTCTGAAAACAACGCATATAGAGAAACATTTTCAGCTCTTGGATGTCATTCTTGTACAGACAATAAAATGTGACGGCCTGGGGGACTCTCATGACAATGCAATTGCCATTAAAGGGTCACCGTCACAACGATAATTCCTCATGTCGTTCCATATTAATTGCCCAGGCAAATTAACAACGGGCAACATTCACGATCAGTCGGACATATTCTAGAAACGTCTATAGCACGCACTTTGCCGTCCGCGTCTCAAGCGACCTGACTCATCACTTGTCACGGTGTGATCTAATCTCAGTAGAAAGTAGAGGATAACGTAACTTGCAAATTAAATCGATCCTCTTTTACATATTTAGGCATACATTTTATTATCTAAATTACTGACTTTAAAACACACTTTAGGAGATTATTAAAATAAGTTTAGGTATTGGTTGATTAAATATACAAAACAACGGAAATAAATTAATATGCATATTTAAATACGAACTTTTCGAGATATAAGAAACGTAGTCGGAACAGATATTTAAATAATCCTGATATCAAACCGTAGAAAGCGAAACATCACGACCTTATCTATTGCTAAATATAATATACATCATTTTTAAAATGCTTATCGCTGTCAAACTTTTACACATCAATACAGGATATTAGCATGTTTATTGCTTATGTTACACGACATATTTTATTCAAATCAAAAATCCTTATTTCGTTTCATTAAAAAAATATGAATCAAAAATATTATACCTACCTTCTCAACTGGTGTGTCTTCAATGCAAACATTTAGTCATCGACTTTCATAACCTATAAAAATTGTAATCAGGAATAAATTTCACGAAATGTTAAAACATCTTTCACTATTATCACAAATGCTATGAACATAATTATCGATTTTTCAGCTAAGATCGACTATAATCGTAGAAATCAATTGAACAATGTACGGTTTAGAAAGCTCTCGCAATCGTTTTGATTGAACTTTCGCAAATAACTGCCAACTTCTGATTCTGAAACGACCTCGTGTAAATCGTGAAGGTATGCACGCTACAGAGCCCGTTTTCATTGCAACCAATGAGACGTCACGATATATTTTTCTAAAAAAAACTTTTTAAGTTAGATAGGCAGTTTTTTTGTAAGATTTGTAAACTACTATCATGTTTTAACTATCTGTAGACTATAGTGTTATCTCTTTTGTCTTTGTTCAAAGATAATGACAATGAGAGAGGGATGGCAATACTGCTGAAATACAAGTACAGTTAAACTTTGGAGACTTACCATCAGTTTTAAAAATTGATACCCAAACTATATTTCTAAACAAACACTTGTACAAATGCATTTCATTTACGTTAATTCGTTACGGAACTTTACATTAAAGAATGTCTCCTATGAATAACTTAACGTAGCTTAACTTGACTGTGTGCCGCATATTACATTAATTTCTTTCCGTAATTTTGCTAAAATAACTTACATATTTACAATTTTGTGTTAACCTCAAACCAATTCTATACTTAATTTCAATTAACTATCTAAAACAAATAGACACTATTTGGTTAAGACCAGTTCGCGTGAAAGTAAGAATTTAACTGAACACTTCATTACATCGCTTGTTAGAACCATCACGCCGCAAACACTTAATATAAACTGGGGTACCTGAACAAAACACCCTTATTTAGGTCACCCTATGGACGGATAACGTAAATAAGCACTTTGAACGCTTATTGAAGTGTACTTATAATGGCTTTAATTAAAAATAATGGTGTAAAAGATGTGAAACGTTTTGCAATGGTTTTAAACAATTGTATTTTTGACGTGTTTAAAGATAAAAAAATTGTTTGTCAGTTCTTACGACGCCTTATTAAAATTAACTCATACCTATTGGAGGTAGTAAATTAAATTGCATTCTATTTTTTACTTTTTTTACATAAACCTAAATGTGTAAAATTATATAAACTAACACTAATTTACTGAAATTTCCTACAAATTTGGTAAAAGTCATTAACATTCGGCGATGTCGCGACCGCCCTGTATGGAAATACGCAATTTTGCTTGGTTATACAATACGCAATATTTTTTTTGCATGCGCGACAGTCGCCATTGCAGAGTTATTACGAGGCCCTTTTACTGCTATTGATCTAAGTCACGATACAATACTGCACGCTGTACAAGTACATAGAATAATACACTTATGTAGTGATCGTATGCGACTATATGAAAGACTAGCTGTTGCTCGCAAATTCGCCCGCGTAAAATTAAAAAATGTAGCCTATGTTACTCACAGATAAATTACCTTTCTAACGGTGAAAGAATTTTTAAAATCGGCCCAGTAGTTTTTGAGTTATTTCAATACATACAAAAATACAAATCTTTCCTCTTTATAATATTAGTATAGAAGTATAGATATAGACTATAAGAAATATTGCATTTCAATAAATCGTTTTAATGTATGTGTTGTTCGGAAAATAGTCTTTAACTTGTAACTATACAGTTTAATTTTGATTGTCATTAGTTATTTCGGAGTGCCCTAGTTTTGAGGAGCTAAAATTGTCCATGTCATTTTTGTGTTGGCATTTGTTTGGTCCTGCCGGTGCCGGGCGCGGGCGATCGATTGCCGCAAGCGCGACCATTGTTTCCTACATATCATACATTACTTTTGTTAAGAAGTAGATTATATTAAAACACAATAGGTACGAACTTTTTCGTGCTTCTTGCAATTGAGTGTAATTAAGTTATTTCTAGTAGGTACTAATTTCTTGCTAAGCATACGTCTAATTTGATAGTGGTTTGGTGAATAAAAATACAAAACCCCTGATAATTTTTAATAGCAAATTTTTAAAAAATGTTTTTTAGTTGGTAAAAATAAGAAGGATTTTTATGGTTATAAATAGTAATTTCGAATAAAATTAATTTTGCAAAGAAAAATGTATACCCAGATATGAAAGGATATTCCATAAGTGGACCTCTTGTACTAAAACTCGAATAAATAAAGCTTTAAGCTACAACTGATTAATGTTTATGGGAATTTGGAGGACCAATGCGGAACATTTTTTTTTTAAGATTGTGCCATGTTTAGTTGGTAACTATAAATTTTAGCTTTATCGTTCGCAGTCTTTTCTCTAAGAGACTCCTAGGGTGAAGATTGAACAACTTTAGTGTGCTGTATTTAACGATTACTAGAACTGCGTTTTGTAGTATTTTTAGATTTAGTACTTGATTTATAATAACTAACAAAAATAATAAATTAGCGTCTAATGATGATGATTTCTAGTGCTATTTTTCTAGAGATGTTTCCGCGAACGGTCGTAATAAAACGCAATAAATGAAATAAAACAATCATTTGTAACTAATATTTATAAAATAATTCATGATTTATCATTTTACAAAATAATCATATTTACAAACAGTATAATCTACATACATGACTAAATATGTATATAAATAAAATTCATTGACTCCCATTGTTTTTAACATTTAATGTACATGAAACATTCAACACAACGCTATATTGCAGAATCCGACACAATGGCCAGAGCCTTACGGGAAGATTAACGCCAATTAAAAACAAACGAAAACAAGTAAATGAAAAAAAAAACAAACACACACAAGACAAAACAAAAAACCGACACCGTAATAATATGTATCTAAAAAAAACATTATACGATGGGTTAAAACAATCAAACTATCAACTAGAGCCTCTATATTTTTTTTAAAAAACATTTTCTCGTAAAATATTCGAAACAAAAATTGAAACATAATGTAATTTAATTAATTAATACATAAAATACTTATCACCATCTCTCGTGTGATGGTCATTATGTCGGTTTGTGCATATTTGACAACTTTTTTAAGCAACTACAACTCACAATTTGTATTGCAATCAAACATTTCAATGTCAATAGAATGTCCAACATTACAACAGTCCAGCCACTCTGGACATATTGTAAATTGCATTATTTACAATTTTAAACTAAACGCTACAATCGTTAATTCATTAGTTACTAAGGGCTTCGACAATTTTGCCTAGAATATTCATTGTGCACCTTCGTATAAAAATAACTAAGAATTTAATACTATCAAAAGAACAATACAGTACACATAATAGTGTTAGTTGTATACTAAAGAAGTTGAGGTAATCGGTTCATGAAGACACATCGGGTACTTGCCCGATGACTTCCAGTATTTACAGAGCACAATATTTCGGGAAGGGGACGGGACTTTTAATGGAATTTATTCGTAATGTTCATAACGTTTGTTAAATTTTTCGTTACAGGTACTTCACTAGAACTAAACCTAAGCGGAAAGATTGCACAAAACAATATAGAGAGATAGAATGGACATCAATTTAACGTCTATATACATTCGAAGTATTAAGGCAGCTCGTTTGTTGTGCGCAGGTACGTTGGTACGTGGGTACATTGGTACATTGGTACGTCGGTACATTGGTACGTCGGTACATTGGTACATTAATACATTGGGACGTCGGTACATTGGTACGTCGGTACATTGGTACATTAATACATTGGGACGTCGGTACATTGGTACATCGGTACATTGGTACATTAATACATTGGGACGTCGGTACATTGGTACGTCGGTACATTGGTACGTAGGTACATTGGTACGTTGGTACATTGGTACATTAATACATTGGGACGTCTGTACATTGGTACGTTGGTACGTAAGTCCGTCTGTACGTACGAGCACGCAGCGGTATTTGGTAACAAAGAGTCACTCACGCTTATACTAAACCGACACTTTCAAATACTTTCAAACGATAACTTAACATAAATCAGGTCACACAAAAAGATACGAAAAGCGAACAAAGAAAAAAAATATCAATTCCATATACGATATCTTTATATATAAATATTTTAATTTTTAAATATATCAATATACTAGACTACATATGTGTATATAGATTATAATTCTTGGGCACCTTTAACTTGTCGTAAATTATGTCCGATATATCGTAATGTCACACGCACACTCATACAAACATATTCAACTACAACAAAAAAGGTATCCAAAATTCTCAATACCTTTACTTAACATAAAGGTCGTGCGATTATTTCAAAATACTCTTAGGAGTGCATATAAGAGGGTATCAATTATATAAACCAAAGAGTATTTAGAAAATTGGTGAGTTCCGATCCGTTTGCCACGACATACATGTTCTAGAAGGAACTCCCGATGTTCGCTGTAACTTTGGATGCCTTTCTATGGGTATGATAAGTCTACTTGATTCTGTTGAGGACGAGGTCTGTGGTGACGGCGAGCGCCTTCTGGTAGGGCGAGTCCGCCAGCTCGGCCGCCAGCCGCGCCGCCTCCACGCCGTGCTTGCGCGCCAGGAACCGCGTCTGCTCCAGCCCGCGCGACTTGTGCACCAGCTCGAACGCCTTCTCCACGTCGCCCGCCTCTTGGAACCGCCTCATTATCATGGGGTTCAGTTCGGGATACTGAAAATCATAAAATATTGTTTAAATACCTTTACTCCTTTAAATAATGCCAGGAAGAGAGGCAAGCTAACCTTAATATGTAGTCCAAAAAGTGCACTAGTTAGTGAGAAACTTGTTAATCTAACTAATATTATAAATGCGAAAGTTTGCATCGAAGTATGTTTGGAACGAAATCGATATTTAAACGGATCTGGATGAAATTTGACATAGATGTAGAGCATAGTCAGTAAGCATACATAGGATACTTACTTTTGTTTTTTTTTAATACTACGCGGACGGAGTCGCGCTAGTATCATAATGTTTATCCTATTTTTTTACTGTAAGTGATAAATGAGCAAGCGGCCACCAGAATTCGCCAAGAGTATATTTACTCTACCTATGTCCCATCCCCCGACAAATCCATTATACCTTCCCATTGTTTCTTTGTACAAAAGTGGACTAAAATTAGATCTCTGGCACGCACTTATCAGATTGTTTCCACTTGCCGCCTGCCTTCTGTGTTGTAATATTACTCGACGAGAGGCCATATAGAGAGACGATATTTTATCGAACTCTACCAATCTAGACTAAACATTCATTTTAATTTTTATGTTAGTATCGCTATATTTGATTTAGGTTACCTTTTCGCAAGCAAATAGTACAGGTGCAGTGGCGAGCCCGAGGCGCAGGTCCGCGGCGGTGGGCTTGCCCATGGCCTGCGCCGAGGACACGAAGTCCAGCAGGTCGTCCACCAGCTGGAACGACAGGCCGAGGTTGCGTCCGTACTGGAACGCCAGCTCGCTCGTCGCCTCGTCCGCGCCGCTCAGCAGCGCCACCTGCACACGACACTTAGCTACAGCGACATCTGTACTACGCTCTAGTACTACTGTGGAAGGATTATGCACACCGCCATCTATATTAATATGAATAAACTTTTATTCTTTTGTCTGGCTTGAATTACAAAACTAAAGTTAAATAGCGTATCTTAAAATTAAAATAATATTATTAAGGTAGCTTTAACAAACACTAACATCAGCAAAATGAAAAATGGTAATAGTATAAGTTCAACGCAAAAACAACTCAAAGAATAGATATCCTATCTTGTTTATGTTTGCCTGTATCTAGACTAGTAGGTGAGCACGCTAGAACCCTAGCAGATGCTATAAGCTTGCTCGAAATTTATTAGAAAAAAATATATTTACCGCTTTGACAGAGTTGGCGATGAGCGAGGCGGTCTTGCGGTATGTCTTGGTGAGGTAGTGCGCGAACCGCTCGTTCTCCGTCTCCTTGCTGCCGAGCTGCATGAACTCGCCTTGCACTAGGTCCGTCACCACCTGATGAATACAAGCACTATATAAACAACATTTATATGATAGTCCACTAGCTTTAAATCCGAAGTTCCAAAAGTGTAAAAAATATGCTTAAAAATTGCCTCAAGCCGATTGCGAATTAAAGCGAGGTATAATTTTTCCACGCATAATTCGGAGTTATTTTTGGATATTACAAGGGTATAGAAATGAATTCTGTGGTGTTTTCCATAACGTGTTTTTGATGGCATACTTATCAATATACTGTTCTTCGAAAATGGCGGCATATAAAGTATTGAATTATTTTTAATGTTATACAATATGGAATATAAAATTTTCCAACCGGACGCAATGTTTCAGGATGACAAATTCTATGTGATTTAAACCATACTAAATCAAGCTGTAAATTAATTCAAGGTTTTTAGGCGTTTTGTTGCTAAAAATATATTGAGGATCAATTTTATAATAAAATGTATTAAAGATGGTCATATGACTTTTAAGCATATATGCGATTAGAACAATAACGTCCCGAAACTATAAATAAACATCAGACAAATAAATCAACAAATTATTTGGATTCGCATTAGATTGCAAGAATCGCGTGAGAAAAAACACACAATGGCGGGATGTTAAAATTATCGTTATTTAAGATATTTAACCTCAATGGATTAATCAACACGAGTATTGGAATAAATCAAAACGTATAGTTATCTAGAAGCGATTAAATATCGTTTGTATTCTTATAAAATTTTCGCAAATGAAGGGCATGCGATAAAGGTTACTTACATAGAGAGGAAGAAGACGCGAGTGTTTTTTTTTATTACTGATTAACTTAACGACGAACGCACATCCAAATATATCTTTTATTTTAAATCTAACTCGGTTTCATATAGCTGTACTATATACATATTAAGCTACTGATAATCGTAGCTATGCTTATATTGTTGAAGAACATTTTATAATAGGTAAAAACGTAGGACTTCAAAAACTAATGCGCTTCAATGCTTCCAGCTAAGCTAGGCTTGCTTTTAACTTAATTTTTAACTAAATCTTAGGTAATCAAATTAGTATTTACCTCGATAGTGTGATAGCTTACCTGGCTGAGTACGAGCGTGACTTCATCGCTGCGCAAGCGAGCTATCATCATCGACGCCACGGCGAGGATGAAGTCGCCGGCCATCGCCACCTGAAAACACCAAATACATCAATTAATCATCACATATATTATATATTTGCAATACTAATAAGATATAAGATAACATATATATCACTTCTATATAGTGAGTGAACGTTTTGTCTGTAAGTACGACATGGCATACGTTATGCATGTTACGACATTAACAATGTAACTTCCTAGAACATGGAAATAATTGACTTTATTCAGATCTATATTACTATAAAGTCAACAACATTTTAAAACTTGAAAGCGAGCGGTGCAATATTTAATAAAAAATAAACGCAATGGATCGTGCAGACCAACGTTTTGCGTCTATGTATACATTCTAGTTCATAACACTTTGTATTTAAAAAGCCATTTGCTTCTGAGACCGTGATTAAAATCAGTTCAATGACAACTGCATGCGGTTTGGTCGGCCTAGAACTAAGACGTAAATATTAGGTAATGTTAGATCAATATAAACTTTGCAAATACAACTTAGTACTGTCGTAGGACTAAGGACACTAATTATGTATGATTTGCATACTTGACACTTTAAATAGGTTATAATAAAACTTAGTTCAGGTGTGAAGGAAACATACAAAAACAATTTATTATGACATCGATTGAAATATGTTGCGGAAACGTATTTGAACATAAAAACGTATTCTCACGACAGTTTAGTCAGCCAGGGCCTTTAGACAATTATTGTTATGTTTATGACAGCCCCTTATAAAAACGTGACTTATAATTTGATATTGCTTTTCAATCTATGGTTCGTGAAGCCTTTTTCTCTAAGAATTCAACTGACTGACGTAATTTAGTCCAAAGTAAATAAAACGTTATACGTGTCTCAACGGTCGTTTCTTTAGGAGTCAAGAAGTAGGTACTATAAATAATTGTTATGTGTACCAGTGGCGCTCATTTCTCCGGCTGCCATCAAGAATGTATAGAAAGTTGTGATGCGGCGGCATACTAATGCAGAGTGCGGCCGTTTCGCCCGTGCCGCGCCGCCCCGGCTACGGACCGCGCGCGACACGGCGACCAACAATACCAAAATATAAGGGACAATCACAATTAAATGTTAAATTAATCAGTATTGCAATAAACACTCTTGCGAGATACATATATACTTCTACAGTAGCCGATAATCGATGCACATTAATAGATTGCAGATATTATTATAAAAGGGAAACATGTGTTATGTCATATTGATGAGCAACTACGAATTCTCTATCACAACCACCCTACACGCCCATACTCCAAATACTAGTTTAATTAATAACTTATGTTTTACTCGTTAAGGAATGCGATTATAAATGTTAATGAACATTGCATTAGTCAATTAAAATAATAAGAATTGAGCAAAGTATGTTTATTACATCCCCATTTCTTTGGTCCGTATAATTCCCAGCGCGAGCCTGGCGACCCTAGCAGGCATGCCGCTCATTAACAAACACTGGACACTGGTTAGCCTACATCCAGTGACCGGCTTGAGCGCACCTACTTACGGACGAGCGGGAACTGAGCGCATTAAATCACATTCGCTATCGGATATTTAACCCACTTACCAACAACCGAAATCAATCGTCCGGCCTTGCCACTTCCGAACGATGCGCTATTGTAGATCGGATGGGTCGCTAGCCACAGACCCAGTAATGAGATCATTCAACTATTTCGAAAGCTAATTAACGGATGCCATTTATTTCGTTACAGTTATTTATTTGTATTACATTATTTTGCTTTTAACCGGATCGTCTTAAACTTTGATATTTTGTATTTATGTAAACTGAAATGTTTTTTTCCTTTTTGCATGACCTCGAAACAAATTTATAAAATTTTCAACAACAAAAACTAATGAAACGAAATAACTGGAACTAATTGAAGTAACAGAATTTTATAAGTATAAAATTGAAAACGAATCAGAAAAAATAATTGGATATTTTCTTGATAAGTATTAAATATTCCCAATTATAATATATTAAAACAATATACAAAAATTACTCGTTTATTCATTTTAATAATGTAAATTTACAAGAAAGTGAAAGCAAAATGATGCGAATGGCGATTTTCCTCGAGTACATCACTCGGTAGAGGGCCGTGTCCGGGTCCACAGTGACGTCACAGAAAGCTATGTCTAATTAAATATTAGCACAAGTTAACAGCTCGTTTACGCTCCCATACATTGCTAACATAAGAATCAACATATTAAAACATTTAAGACTTCATTATAATAATGAATAACAATTCCAAGACCATCTGCGCACGTAACGTTTCGCTGATGAATCAATAATCGATAAATCTTACATTTACATAATTATTCAGTAAGTTCTTTTCAATTTGATATTCATCAGAACTCAGTGACATGTGATGTGAGGGGTTGCTCTTTAGTATTGGCAATAATCACATTTTAAAGTTCAATAGTGATCTAGTAATGTGCTAACAGGCTTTATAACAGAAACTAAGAATTGCCGTTTTCCTAGATTTTTATAAGATACAGTTAATTCGATTTTATGTTAAACGCAGTATTTTTTTTCTTTGACTATGTAACCGTATTTCACATACAATATCTTCTATTACAATTTATTTACTTAGCTTAAAAAGTTTTTTGGCAATAGAAAGTATAAAATTGTATCGCTTGTAGAGTATAAAATATGTTTTTAAAGTAATAATTAAGCTCTGTGCTTTAGTGCGTGTGAGTAACCTAATTAATTTAATTGCTATAAGTAATTGCCACGTATAACTCCGTAGACCATTCGTTTATTCGCGGTGTTTTTTTAAAAGGTATTTTACATCGCTGTTTAATTTAAATTTTGTCTAGTTTTACAAGTTTTCGTCGTTTCATTTTCTGCCTTCAATAGAAATGATGCCTACTTCGAAACTATTATAAACAGGTACCATAATATCATCATCTCCCTGGCTTATCCCACTCATGTGGTCAGCGCACATGGGCTGCCTGTCGCCTGATGAAGCTGATGATTAACATTTTACACCTGTTTCAAGTGCCTTTAGGGCAAGGAATATGATAACAGTAGAGGAAGGCGGCAACGGTGCGGTTCGGTGCGCAAATCGCACGCATTAGCACACTTTCTGCCGCAGCCCACGAATCGCAGCAAAAACGCTGCCGTCACGCGCGTGCGCCGCCGACACGTAACTAACGTGACGACGAACCAAATAATTACATTAACAACTGTAAACGTGAAATAAAACTAACTATATTTGTTATCAACTGTAATCGTTTTTAAATTGATTCATAAGAAATCTAATCGATTTTAATGCCTGAAGTTTTAATGAGTTTTTTTTATTTAACAAATATTCCCTAAAACAATCTCAACTAATAATAACACTTGTCTACAGATTGGTAATCATTACAATTTGATCAATATTTTAACACATTACAATGGTTAGAAATCTGGAAAGAGGTAAGTTAGCAAAAAAGAAAACAGATCCACAAGTATACTATGTGAAAATCGCGATTCACATTGTTTACAATGTGCTATTAGACTAGATGGTTGTAAAACATCAAGCAGGTTTCTTTAAAAAAATCGACGTGTCATCAAAAGCCAGTTATTTTGGCGTCTGCGATACCAGCTGTAGCCATGACGCATGATAAGAGTGAAAGGCTTACACGAGAACTCGTCGAAAGTGCCTAACACGAGCCACATGAATAATTTACCAGAAAAATCTCTACGATTTCACGTTAACTTAATTCTGACGTCGTCAACATTTCTATTCTGTTTCATTTACACCGGTTTGACATTTAAAGACCGCAGGTCAAAGGATACCGTTAGAGGTCATTCCGTATTTCAACAATATCTACATCTTTTTAAGAACTTATAATCTGGAAAAACTTGGTTTAAATGAAAAATAAGAAAATAATGTTTACATTAACGACGAAATTTTCTACAAGTGGCACATCCGCGAGTTGTTAGATATATGTGCAATATTACAAAGCGGATCTTGTGGTGAAGTAGCAAATTTTGTTACGAGCGTCAGAGCGAAGTACTTTCGCAAGATAGCCTTGACAGTGGTGGCAGGCAGATGGCGGACGGAAGGTGAATGTGGTGGGATGTGTGTCACGCGCCCGACCTTGCCTCCCCTCCTTTCCACAACCCCCACAAAGCCCCGCCTAAGCCCACTGTATCACGAGGAATAAGAAACGCAACACAGCATAATTATTATGTCTATTAATTTCTCGATATCTCTACCTTTATCGTTTGCATAACTTGACTTTAGTTTTATAAATAGAATGTAACTGTAAAATAAATGTAATTGTCGAAGTAGTAAATCTGGTTTCTCACAATTATAAGACTCACGTGAACTTTAGCTCATAGTTTACCGAAATTGATTTTTTTTATTTGTATTCATAAATTTTGTAAAATTAATTAAAACGCGTGTTTTATAATTCAGTTTTCTAACAATATTTTTATTAAAGCAATCTTGTACAAATTAAAATTTGACATCTGAAGGTCTTCGAATGTGAAATTTATAAAACATTCGTTTAATACCACGATTTGTTTTAATATAATATAAAATAATAAACATAAATTGATATTGGCGATCAAAG
Source organism: Papilio memnon (assembly GCA_003118335.3). Classification (NCBI taxonomy): domain Eukaryota; kingdom Metazoa; phylum Arthropoda; class Insecta; order Lepidoptera; family Papilionidae; genus Papilio; species Papilio memnon. Next base: position 5,058,724 of record LD700007.1, on the reverse strand, counting down.
TATATTCGAATTACCGTCGATCGAGTGTTTCGTATCGAGTGAGCGGCAGGCCCGCCGGCTCGCGGCCGGTGCGATGCGATTGCGAAACATGCAAGCACGCCGGCGATTAGGGGCCAACAAGAGAGCCATCGTTTCGACACACCTGACTTTATACAGACGTGTACCGGCAAAAATCTGGTTTTGCCGAAATAACCACGAACCGTACTCACGTATAATCAAGTTTAACTGTGCAATCAAAATACAAATACCTTAAGGAATGTGCAAGCAATTTTTTAAACCAACCTACAGGTTAATAACACTTTCATATAAGGCAATGGACATTAGAGCGGAAAAAATAATAATCTTGCCTTGAGAGTTCATATTACGTCGATTCGCGCAATAGCTTTTAGCGTACACAAGTAGCGCTATCTTAAGTATAACTGTGTCTAGTAACGTTATATGTAACATGTGTTTGTAATCGTTTAGTGTCCTATGAAATTGTCATGAATCAAGTCCGTTAGTAGTCATGTAATAATCAAATGACCCAACCTTTAACTAGATATGAGGAGGGGCAGGTAAATAACCTTGACACGTGGGAGCCGAAAAAAGTTTTCACAACAACGTGGTGAAACAGATTGCGACACAATCCGACTAGTTTTTTAATCGAATTCGACGTAAAATAGAATTTTCTTTCAGATTATCATATGTCGGCAACGATGTATAGAACTATAGGTAGATTACAAAATTATTTCAACGTT
>LD700007.1:5023766-5043446 GCA_003118335.3 Papilio memnon | reverse complement strand
TATTGCACATTTAAGTAATACTTCTAAGGATGTTTACGAGTATATCTAATTTGATACTTTAAAAGAATATGCTATTCTAAAAATGCGCGCGAAATAGATGGAATTTGGGTCATAGGAAGGAACTTCCAAAAACATCAGTAAATTGGTAAAATAGTACTAGACATTACGTCTATCTATTAATAGTGAGAGTAATAACGGATGTCCGTTAGTGAGTACCCATTTTGCTTTACACGTACCGACTGTTGAGATAAATTTTATGTAACATTCAATGATAAAACTTGTTTAAAACATTAACCTCAATACAAGCTGTAATACAAGATAAGATACTGAAAACGATCGAATAACCTGCCTAGAAAATTACGTCAACTGCCTTTAGAAAAACATTAGAGAAATAACATGCAAAAGCGACACGTGGATAGGTTTGTATCAAGAAAGTTGAACTTTCAAGTACCACAAGCGTTCCTGTTGTTAAAAAACAGTGATATCAAGGAAACCAGCGTTTAGAAATGAGAGGCACAGTATTCACGTATGGGCCTAGTTTTAGACGAGTTTTCCAAACAAGAAAGTAGGCGAACGAGCGAGCCGTATCTACCGTATAAGCGGTTACGGTACGGCTTAGAACAGAAGCCGGCGCATGCAATCTATTCTGGTATCGAGTATGTAGAGTTGAAAAAACTTAACTCTCAAAAAAACCATTGCGAACATATTATGCAAATAACATTATAGCAAGAATTTAAAACATAAAATTACCCGCCATACGTAGGAATGGATACTTATTAAATTAGCGCGTACCATCCTTCGACCACGTTACCACTTAACTATGGGTGTGATCGTGGTCAAGCGCTGATTTTAAGAATCATAAAAAAAATGAGCAGTTACAATTTACACCTAGTAACTTACGAAAGAAATAAAAAAAGAATCTTTAATACTTCGTCCTTTACAAACCATACGACTTCATCAACAAGACAGAAGAGCGATTTGAATATGACTATCAGTAGGAAAACAAGAATTCTGTACAGTAAAAAAAATACCGCAAAAACGTGTACGTTTAAGCTCCATTGGCTACACCTACTCGTACATAACGCTTGACCAATCCTTACATAAGGAATAACAGGTTCGAAGGTAGGTGGTTCACAGTCCATACAATTCTTTGGTAAAATAATTATTTATTTATTTGAAAATGTATCTCAAATCCTTATAAAAAGAATCAATCCACAGTTTGGTAATCACCTAAACTGGTATAATACCTTCCAAACATTAAGGTGGCTTGCAATTTCGAACGAGACATTGTGGCATAATTATTCGAGTGACATCTATTTTTTTTTATATCATAATGTGGCAAACGAGCAAGCGGTTACCCGAATCCGCCAAACTGGCGAAGCGACCGCTGCCTAGACATCCGCAATAGCGGATGTGTTGCCTACCCTTAAACGACGGAGGAGGAGACGCACATAAAGAGGATATTTCCCCTTCCTATGCGTCTCTTGCACCGTCAAATCCACGTTCCCTTCCATCCTTTTCTTATAAGAAAAAGGGTGGGAAAGAAAAGGGTCTAAAGTTGGGCCTCCGGCACCACACACATAAGACGAAACGCGGAATTGCTCCCACTTCACGCCTGTCTTCTGTGTGGTCGTGGTATTGCATCGGGCGAACCGACCCATTCGTGCGATGATGTTAAAATGGGCTCTACCACTGTGTGACATCTAGCTATAAAGTCACGCTCTTATAGCTACACAATGAGCTCACATAGGTTGAATCTTACAATAATATCGCTAAGCAATAACGATGAGCGAATTGCACAAGCAACGCCCACTCGCGTGCTATCACGTCGTGTCTTTGACACACTTCCAGATCAATGGACAACACAATGACCTGTACTAACAAATATTAATTGTTAACTATTTGATTGAAACTTGCTATTCGGAATTTACTATTATCATAACCTTGGTTAGGCATAACAATTAAAAAAGTTTAACATGGTATCACATATAAATAATTTATATCATATCAAACAATCAACCGTGCTAGATATCAAGAGATAAAATAAAAAATGACAACCAAATACTACACAAACGTCGTAATCGTAAAAATCCATGATAAAAAACATCTACGTATAATTCAAAGTAGGTCACGGTGACAACTTATTTCCCACTTAACAGATGTTAAAAATTAAGTGGGACAAAATAAATGATTTTCTATTGTAGTGCTGACCTTCATACCGGAAAAGAAGTCATACAGATTAGAATGTACACCTCAAACTACAAGATTCGCTGACCATTATATTGTTTACACTAATTCTCATGCGAAGTATCTCAAAGTTAATGGAGATTCTAAAACGTGCTTTAAGTAAAAACTTAAACACACAAAAAAATAGAACTTATTCGAGATTTGAAGAAAACACATGTGTAACTATTTTACTAGCGTACTCACATAGTAAGATGCCTATAAGGGTGTCGAAAAGAAGTGTGTTAATTGATATATTTTTGAGGATACTAACCGATCGTATGTCTTCATAGATGCCGTTGAGATCGTCTTCTAGCAGGCGATAGGGATCGACGATCTGTGTACCGTAGTCAGGGAGCGAGCCGGTGCTAGTGCTCTGCAGGCTGGAGGCCAAGCGCCGCACCGCGCCAGCAGCCGCGGGGCCCATGCCCGCTGACCCGCAAGCTGGACCGCATGTCGTCACACGCTGCAACAGATTAATTAATACTGTATTCTGTGAAGTACTTATCTGTATATGGCTGGTGGAGCGTGTGTATGAGGAACTTCGAGTTCTTATTACAGTAAGATACTATTCTTTACTCATTTGACTTATTAGTAGTAGTACAACTTGCTTCGAACATTGCTTTATTTCTGAACTTGCTTAAACATTCGAAATTAGTAAGTAAAGTAAAGACGGTTGCATTTGTAGCGCAGAAATTATTACGATGTGCAACAGACATTAGTGCGGATTTGTAACTTTTCGAACCATTAAGCACATTCATTGCGGTTCTACAAGGACGTTACTATTAACTTCTGTGGCTGCTCATTGACAACGAACAATGTAGACTGGAATCTAGAAAATAACAGATTGTAATACTTGATATAAGATGTGGTAGTCAATGCCCTAAGCCATCAAACAATAACTTTAGATCTGTTTTAAGATACATGTTGAGGCAGGCGGTCAATTAGTACGTATGGATATACTCAATGTATGTCAAAATCAATCCGGAAAAGGGTATTACGGCAGTTCTCGTTTAAAGTAAGCCAGGGCGAGGCGACCGTTTTTGTAATTCGCTTCATGTTTTCTTAAATTACTTAGATCTGACATCATTCTATAAATATCTTTATTCACTATTGAAATATTTTTATTTATTTGTTTCCTTTTTTTTTCGTATACATATATGAGACACATGGTAAAATGCCTTTAACTTTTAATATTATAAGTAAAGCTAAGTATAACGGATGAAAGACCACATTATGTGATTCAGTGGTCCAGATCGTACACAGTGGGAAAGGGCCGATTGCCCTTAGCGGCATACCGGCGCGGCAGTGACCGCGATCCGACTCTCGCAATAGTATTTATGCAACCGAATGCACGCACCTGATGGGCCCCTTACGTTGCAAAACGTTACGCGGGCGTCACACGTATGCACTACACTACCTACAAGGAGACCTAAATTACACGAGGGTGGTTACTGTCTTCGAAGAAAAACAATTTGTCGGTTTGTACTATAATTATAGTCGATGGTAGGCGCGACATTTTAATGGAACAAAATTGATTTTGATTGAGGTCGTGAAATTCTTTTTTATAACATACCGTGTTCAATTAAGCTTAAGATGTTATGACACGGTCTTGTCATAATAAAACATTTATATTACCAACCGTTTTATTTACATTTTCAAGAGTAGAACGTGACATAAAAGTTCATATGCAGTATATTTAACTTTTTGTCGAGCTTAAAGAATGTCAATTGTTATTGAAGCGCAATTGATTTCGGGTTAAGTAAGCGCAAATATTTAAAATTAAACTTTAGTGCTGTACATCTGCGACAACCATTCATTTATCACTCACTCGTTTTTTAATTGACCATCGGATGAATTGGATAATAATTATACTTGACATAAACTCACCAAAAGATATTTTTAACGTGTTTCAACTTTTTCATTTACATTTAAGGATACCTTTAAGAAAAAAATGTATATGACAAATGTAATATCGGCAACATGTTTAATCGTTAGTGAGTTTACAGAATATCACTTGTTTGTAACATATTATACTATTGTTACATATTATTTGTTCTCCAAAAAATAATCATCAAGATAATCTTAACTGTAATATCGTACGTTAAATCGTAAATCTAACGAATCCTTAAACAATACTTTCTCGCAGTAGTTATAGCGCAAAAATTATTCATTGCTAGTTTTGAACACGTTACAATATGTTTAAGTACCTACTCGGTTTGGATTGCTCTCTCCTTGACATTTCAGAGGTATAAACAAAAACTAATTCGATGACGCATAGAAAATAGATCACAGGAAAAGGTACTCAGCACTAATACAAGTTAATGAGAATTGCATAAAGTGATTGGCAGAACGACCTCCGGCCTAGACCAAACGAGCCCAAAGTACCCCGGGCGACAAAGGTCGAGTTGGTAATTAAGTGTCAACTGACTGCATCAAAGGCAAACCTTGCTCGCAACATTTACTAAATAGACACACGTAATTGTACTAACAAACGTGCTATACATTACGCAATAAAAGTGATATATTTTATTATGTGTTATTAAAGTGTTAGGTTACTGTACTTTATAACTGTAGGCAGTTTTGTAACTGGTTAAAAGTCTTCTCGTAGGTCTAAAACTATTACTTTTGTCTACATGTCTGTACGCAAGGGCGCGTTTGCTCATTGTCATCTCCGGAACGGTCGAGCTAATTTTTGGTAGGACTTTGACAGGAAGATAGCTAATAGATGCGGGAATATGATATGGTACTTTTTTATTCTATTTTGCGCTGACCAAGCCACGGATGATCGCTAGTAACTACTAAACTGACCACCCCAATATCAATGTCTTCTGTGAATCTTTTTATTAACAAGAATGTCAATGAACCTTTTTGACTAGTAACGACGGCTTGTCAACTTCGACGTAAAAACACTTTCATTCATAACCAGTTTTTTTGCCTCCGGTTATCTTCACTTATCACACAAAATATATTGAGTGTGTTGTTTTCTACACATACCTGCGTTACACACTTGTGTATTCTTAGTTATAAAATTAATTTAATAGGCTTAATACCAAAGATAAATTAAATCTTCCGTTGTCACCTTAGATACACAAACTATTGAAGTACGAAATTGAGCCCGTGCCTAATATTTGGGCAACATCCTCAACTTCTCGTGACATGAATATTAATTACTTCCATACGATTTCACGCACGTCATAACAATGTTGCCTGGCACCTATGTTAACGCTACCATCCTTATTTGATCGTATTATTTAGCCCTACAAAATTTAAATATTGAATTAATGCAAACAAAGCCATTGTAAATTTACATTAATCAATATATGTTCAATAATTAGTTGATACAGTTTATCCATAATGCCATTTACCCTTATTCGGTAATAAAAAATATAAATCAGACATATTTATTAAAAAAAAAAATCAAACTTCGACCTTAAGACTTCTGACACAATTACTAATCGGAACTCTCTTACTATTTTTTGCAATCAATTACTAGAATTATTTTAATTGTTAGGTACACATGCTAAGCTAAACATTACATGAGGAAATTATCAAACAAAAGGTTGGAAAGTTGTTTAAGTTAATATTTTATTAACCTTGAACACGCCTTTAATCTGTTAACCAAACAGACTATAATGTTGTTTGATAGGTGCTTAACATATTCAAACATATCCAAAGTTAAAGATTTACTTTTAAATATATTACAGAAAGATTAGAACGTCCTATATTAATATCGTAGGCTCTCCGTAGACCTTCTACGTTCACATTTGAAATACAAATCCAACCAACGCCGTTTAGTCCACGTTCATTTTTCTATATATATCTTACGTGGAGCTTCGTGTCACGTTTGATTATTTCTCTTGATGTAGTTATGTACGAATAACTGAACATGTTACTGTTATGCTACGTTATTCAACAATGCAGCAACGCATAACGCCCGTTACGAGCTCAAACCAAACTTAAACTAGAATAATGTTAGAATATCAATTACTGGTAATGCAAATGACTTATACGTCCTAGACGATCACGCAGTCGCGGCGAGTATGCACTGACAGGAACCCATGTGCGGCAGAAATATTAAACGAAAAAAACCGTACGTAATGTAAATTGATGAACAACATTGCCGCACGTAAAATTGCATGTGTCTGCGGACGCACATAACAATTAAAGCACGATAGAAAGTGAGAGTTTCGAACCCGAGGAGCGACCGCGGACGCCGCTTAAAATAGAAGCTACTATCGATTGACACGTGCCGTATTTGTCGCCAGCGCCACGTAACCCACTCATTAATTATATCGACACCTTCATTAAACGCCGTTTGCTCGCTTTGTCACACCTTTGTTATAAATCTATGTTAAAATTTACACTCTAAATACCGTGTTGCTATAGAAACGTCCATGGTAAAATTAGTTTTCTGTTTTATTATTATAGAAAACGCAACGTGAAAATTATTATTAGTTTTAGTTTTCTATGTCTTTATTGTAAATCTATTCGGTTTAGAAATATACCATACTAGCTGTTCCCGTGCGGCTTCATCCGCGTGGAATTAGACAACAAAGTATCTTAGACAACAAAGAAGTGTGTGTTTACGCTTTATTATATTAGTATAGATAAGTAAAAGTATAGATGTACATCATGCATAGGTACATGAACAACGTACACCATAAAATTTATATTCCTTATAAAATTGATGTCCGCGAAGTTTTATGTTCCAGTATAAGTTTATCTTGACGACTGTCCTATTTATAGCCTGGAATTCCCCGATAGCTGACAATCTTGAACCATTACAGTCTACACACGTATTATGGTTTTTATAATGCACATTTTAAAAACCCAAGGAGTGGCTGTCATGACTACATATGACAATGATTAAAATAAATGATTAAAAAAGCATACAAAGGCTATTAAATGTTCAAATAAGCGCTATACATTAAGAAATCGTGCGTAATAAAACCCGCTACAATGTGCGTAGCATTTTGTAGCACGTGAAGGTTTAGTTAACAAAAGACTTAAACGCGTTAGAACAAAAATAAAAATAAGCTATCCCACTTAAGTGAACAAGTTGTTTTGAAGTTTGTCATTGCCAGATGTATACGTTAAGAGGGTCAATACCGTCAATTATTTTGATATTAAATATAATTGCTTACTGGCATGCGACGTAAGATTTTAAGCGTCACGTTTAACAAATAAATAGTGAAGTTAAAAATTTACCTTACATTCCATACTATGAGTTTAATGCACTGTTCAATAGATATGTGTATCTAAAAACGCCATTGAAACAATATAAGAAGAATCAAACAAGGCAAAAAGTCAAGTAACATGTACCGGAAATTTCTTTATTAACCTTCAGAAAAAAAATGATACAAATTCTGTAGGAATGTGAACCTTGAAAGATACGGGTTTCCGTGTAATAATTTTACTGGCTACAGTAGACGTAAGGGGAAATCATATACGGGGATTCACAAAAGTGAACTCACAAAGGTCAAGTCATGCGTCCCGGAAATTCCTCTACTCTTCGACCTTCAGACGAAATGTAATTTAATCGCTACCGGGGTCTTTATTTGGCATCAAAGTACCACTTGTACAGATATTAATCATCACTTTCATTACAATCATAAAATGTCACTAAGAGACAGAGACCTCGTACATTACCGGCAAGTGAATCAAGCATAAATGCTTAATAAACGCTTATATGAATTATCATAAAAACATAAAGGATTGACCCGGAACACTATTATAGATTCCTTGGCGATACTTCCGTACATTTCGTAAAATTCTACAATTACTTAATGACATCTTAAACGTAGGATTTTAAAGGCTGAAATGAGTTATTAAAGTTAACATTACGGAGTCATTTGTAGATAATAATTATCAACATTTCTTCCGTAATATAACAAAACAATAAAACTTATGGAAACTTAACACAATGCTGTAAACATTATTAGTAACTATTCGGTACGTAAACTGCGGGATGCATTAGGATGGAGTCCACGATAGATATATTGAGAAGGTGGGGTAATTACTATAACCACACCATCTAATAACAGCGTATGAAGCAAGCAAGTGGGACAAAGATCACCACACGGCATCAAGAGGTCGCTTTCAAGGGCACACAGCATGTTTTATTGATTTTATTTTAAAGATTAATATTCTTATCTTTTCAATATCGCTGTTTCACTCTCGACGTAAGCCTGTTATTTACTAAAGTAATGTAGCAAGACAGAAAATTTTATACTAACTTGTAATAGCTTATCTATAACTTACTATAAATAGAAGAAACAACTGTACGACAAAGATATCAATTTCAACGATGATAATCGGTATCTCAGAAAATAAAATATATTTAGGCTTATGACAAACACTTAAAAAGACAATATTTTCAAATCATAAATGAGGAGATATGATACTATATGACAAAATATACAATAAAACTTTGTGCAATACTAAGTAACTTAAAACGAAGCAACAAATCGTTACTTAATCGAGTCCCAATGTCACAACATTTCGCGAGTTTTAAATGTCATTTATCTTTGTCGGTAGTTCTACTGAGGGCTTTAACCCCACCAGAAGATAAATAAACCTACAGATTTAATCCCTCGACATTTCATAATATAAAACAGACGAACCGCGTTGCTCTGGCATTTCGATATAGATATAAATTACAAATGGAAGAGTTGAGGACTTTGGTTGTGACAATTTTAAAAATTAGGTAATTTTTAAACACAGGTGAAAAATTGCGCTAATAAATAATTATAACTCAAATACTAAAGTAAATTATAGATTTAATTATGACTTCGTAGAAATGATCATAAGGCTCAGATTGCGGGTCTACACTCGGCGGGTTGCAAAACAAAACTTCGTTACGGTCTCAAAACCCGAAAACATTTCACATGTAACTTTTATTGTACTTAATGAGTATGCCCATGAACTTTTGCTTTGCTTGCCAATACTGAGAAATGGGGAAAACCACGATTTACAGAAACGGAAAAAATGGAATTCTTCAGGTGCTAATTTCCACAATAGTGTAATTTATATTGCGATAAGGATTTTTAGTAAGAAAAAAGCATTTTAAATTTGTTACAACCCTCAACTATTTATCGCTAAAACATTATGAAACAGTATTTAACGAATAATTTACATTTGTATTTGACAATCGGTAGTCGTATATTTGGCTCAATTATCCTGAAATCTTGATAGAAAAATATTCACTGTATGTTTTTAAATAGATGGTAGATTGCCTAACATAAGAATAGGACGGTCCTTATCAACAGACGTAAACGTGAGCAATTAATATCGCATCCATAGACGTTGATGAGTTCATTGTTTGCGAGTACCGACCGAAACACTGTTGCTCAATGCACCTGGCTAACTCTGTCCGCAAGGACGTCTAGTAACTGGTGACCGCTTCTGCCGCTACTTAAGAATATATTAGACATGTTTAGTCGGCAGCGGGTGGGACAGGTCTGCGCAATTTACTATCAAACATTTATGACGTCACAATCAATCACTTTAACAAATACGTACAAAAGGACGAGATAAGCGTACAGTAGAGTGAATATTCTCTTAACCGTATATTGGATAAGTATTATCAGTACTAGTTTATGCTCGCTTTGCGATCTAATGAAACCGGCAAAGCGGACAGCAATTTTCATCTTTGATGTTAATAGTGTCAAAGGTCGTAGAAGTTTATTTGAAAAATCCCGATACGTAAAGTTCAAAAATTTGTAACCACATCCGTTTAATGTCACAATCTCCCCGCGCCCATAAAGTTCGCTCTTTCTTACACAATATATAAACTGTAGTAAAAATTCGTCAGATTAGCCCGGTGAATAATAATGCGATGAGTTATTGCGAAAAAACCATTTGGATATTCGAATATATAATATTATTATTATTATTGTTCGAATAGAAGTAGAACCGTTTTACAGTTTGGTAATATGATATAAGAAACAAAGGCTGTACAACCGTGTTCAATAAAGCTCCAATTTTTTTCCATCCAATCTTATTTTATTACGCTCTTTTGTGTTGTCAAAGTCAATTTTAAATACAAAATATGTGAAAAGATAGTATTTAGGAACTTATGCGAAATGATGAGGGCCAGATAATTTTCATAGATTAAGACATCTCATAAAATATAACATGAAACATTATGCACGCTTTATACATTGTAGGATTGAATTTGATAGACTTAAACATTTTCCACCTCGCCACGCCCTTTTGTATTGTCAGCACGTAATTTAGAATTGAAGAAAATGTTGTAAGTCGAAAATAACATATGCTATGTAGTATTCGTTGCCGCAAACTCTTATACAATGATGTCGACTGAACAAATAGCTATGTGTTCCGCATTTCTAGTGAGCTTCATTTACGCAGGACGTTACGTACGGCGTGCCCACTCGAGCGATTCGTTTGCCTAAATAACTACCAGTAATAGAAACTAACTAATGACAATTAGCTACTTGCTTAACAAACCTCTTTTTCATTTAATTCCGTTTGCTAACGCAAAGACTAGCGTTAGCACATCGAAGACCGATGTCGAGACAAAATCAATATTGTCATTTCTAAATAATCACCCTACGTCCTGTTCGCGCTTGCTAATTTAAATACATTAAAATTCAAATGAATGTAACCTACATTTTCCGGTAGATAAAACGACGCTTTTACAAAATTCTTACTTAATCAGTCAAGGACGGTGCGCGGATCAAAATCAAAGACACGGTGTGACTTCGAGCTAGCTAACGGGGTCAATGTTCGAAAAATAGACCAGTATAAAAGAAGAAAGGCTACAACACTCCTTAGCACGACAGGTTACTTACCCAGATTTGGCGCTATTAAAAATTCAACGAATCTCTCACAACTTTCACTAACAGTCGGCCAGCGTGTGATGCCGCTTGGACTGCCGCGTAAACAAATAACATTCATTCACTCTTAGTCTCGTGTAGGTCACGATTGGACCTTAATAAAAGTTACAGCTATACTATTACAAACTGATATTACTGTACATCATTTCTAATACATTTTAACCTACAAACTATGTACTAGTTAATAGTTATTGGCAATCTACAAAAAGCCGCTGTATCGTTGGTGGTAATCCAAATGTCTAATATAAATTATAAAAAATAGTTGAAGGACAATTCATATAATTAATAAGAACATCATTGAACAATAATAAATTTTTATCAAATATTAATTGTAACGATGTTCTATTATCGTGTAGAGCTATAAAATTTTATCTATTTCTGTTTTCATTTGTATTTAATGGAACATGCAATTAATTTAATTGTTCACCTCATTGTATTGTATTAAGACATGTCATATATAGCAACAAATGACTTTATCAATTAGCAGGAAACCAAACTTAAATATGTATTTTCCCTATTATCAATGTTAATGACGTCAAACGAAAAGAAAACGAGTAATTCAATAGCTATCGAAGGTGCAAATGAAATATTAATGCGAAAAATAATTGTTGCTTAGAAAGTTTTGTGTGACTGGAGATTTTACATCGCATGCTCGCACGCCGCGCGAGAAAGCACGACGCGTCGCATACTACTGGCCACGGACTCGCCAACCATGTACAGGCTACCCCAAATATCTCTAAACACCGGTATTTCTAAATCTATACCATACTACTTTCGTTTTGGTAAGGTTAAGTAAAGAAAAAGAAAATACTTTTCAAAACAACCACATAATGGACACGAATGTTTAAAAACAAACCAACTGTAATACTCTTATAAGAAACTAATTCAATATTTAATCAATGGTTTTGTTTGCAGAAAGTAAAAGTTATGAACATAGAGAAAATTGGTTGTCAAACTCAACAAACTTGTACCAACTGACGTGCGGCAGACTTGCGAAGATTTCACTTTTAAAATTTCCAATGAATGAACGACCTGCTTCTTTTTCACTAATAATGTAACTAAAAAGTCATAGATTTTCAAATTTAACCACACTAAATTATTGTAATATAGCTACTAAAAATATAGATCAGCTGACTTTTAGGTTAAATGTCATAATGTTATGTAAAAATCACTTTTATACCCGAGTATGTATGAGATGTCTTGTCATGAAAAAATATTGTGTGCCGCTAACTTAATTATGATGTTATTGATTGTAATTCATGAAATTAAGTGAAATGATATAAAATATGAGGCTTTCTAACCTGACATGTTCGTCCAAATATCCGCAATGGAGTTGGTCCTGGAGGTTTGAGTTTCACAAATACAGTTTGCCTTCGAACTTTATGTCCAAATTGACACATTAACTTATCTTGAACACGAGCACAGAGCCTACTCGGACTTAAACACGCCATAGCTACAACTGCTACGAGACGCTTGCGGACATGAACTACATAACACACATAAGCACATAAGCGCTGTGCCTTTTCTCCCCACTCAAACCAGCTGATTGTCATCGGCCATGTTATTTGGTATTGCTATATAGAAAGTTTGTAAAATTACTAAAAAACTTCCATTATATTAGTTTCTTTGGCATTTTCGAAACAGTTATTATCGATTTTATTCTATTGCAAGTTATTAGATCATATTTACATATTTGAAAGTACTACTAGTGATGACACAAAATGTGATTTTCGATAGGATTGTAAAATATTTTTGACATTTTACTCTTTATCCTGAAAAATAGATCTGACAGTGACACATAACCTAAAAAAATATAACTGTTTTGTCAGGCTTAGATTCAATTATTAACTTTATTTAATTATTTAATGTAAAACGCCCTTCAACCACTAAGACATACTACATCTACAAAAACTGAAAATGCTACCCAGATTTGGATATATACTAAACGTCCTAAAGACAATTGAAAGGAATGTATTTCACATGCTTGGACATCCACCAAGAGGTATACTTATGTCATTCATGTTTCTGTATTTATAAGTATCCCATTTTTATTAAAGAAATTTACCAAATACCCGCAACAAAAAAATATATATATAAGTAAACATCGATAAACCTGTTATTTCCAATTTTTCAGAATTAGCTTTAGTCCAAATATATGAGAAACGATCACCACAACCTAATAAAGGTTTTTCGATTAAGGACATAGTTGGAGATGGCTTTCTTCTAGCTGTTCCCAAATTTAGAAGAACTATTGAAAAGAAAATGAAAAGAAAGTTTGGATATTCTGAATATGTATGGAAGATGCTTGTCCCTAAAACTAATATCATAGTATGTAACGAGTGCGGCCATTATCATGAACGGGGACGCCTTTGTGGTAATATACACATGAATATTTATAGTACCAATATATACACTAGCTGTTGCATGTGACTCCGACTATGCAAAATTAAAAAAGTTTTAGTAAAATGTTTGGTTACTAATAATTTAGTAGACAAGTGTACTTCCAACTATGCTTACATTTATGCTAAAATTCATGTAAATCCATTCAGCTATTTAGAAGATACCCTCTAACAAACATCCATTCAAGCATACAAACATTCTCATTTGTAATTTTAGTAAGCATTTATAATATGAGTAAACAGATTGTTGGTACCTGCAGTTATTTTCTTTTACGATCAAGTTATGACAGTGTCAAAAGTATTCTAAGTTGGTCTATGAAAAAGATATCTATGCTTGCCTTAGCGCTTGGTTGACTTGATCACTTCCACACTCCTCAGCGTGATTTGTCATCATATAACTCTATTAGAAATTACTAATTTTATAAACTCAATTGCTTTTTAATTCTCTAAAAATCAATAAAGTATTAAAATTTTGTCACTCCAATTTTATTATTATCTTCTTACTTTTTTAATAGAACATTGCTACAAGAAAGTTGAAAATGAAACAAAAGAAATTCAAGCTAAAATACAAGAGAAACTAGGCAACAGCCCCATTGAGAAAGATGTTATTGTGCTTTATGAGGGAGAAAATGCTCCGGATATGGTAACATCTTAATTAAAATACAGAAATAAATCATCTACTTCATGGTAAACTTGTTTATTGCTCATCTTATGGTTAACTATATTATTTTATTTTGCAGCCCAAGGAATTTTGGAATGGTAAAAGAATAGTAGAGATGAAGAAAGAAAGACCCCAATGGTTTAGCAAAAATCTTTTGCAGAAATCAACTCAACAACCGTCTGACTCCACAGATGTTAAGCCAACAGACTTAGCATAAATGTATCTATTATTTAAATAATTTGTAGTTTTAAATGAATAAAAATGCTTGAAAATCTGTTTCATGATTATTTATTCAATATTAAAAATTTATATTTACAAAAATGTCTAACCATAATAATAAATACTGGCAATTAATTATACAAAATGAAAATTCTAATCATAAAATATAAGGTAAAATAATTAAAGAACAATAAATAATTTGAGCTAATTCTTATAGGAATGAATACCAATATTCCACATCTTTATGGTTTGGTCACAAAAATGATTTATCAAGTGTATGATATTATGAGGTGTAGTTCTGTTGGAATGCTTATGTAGTGGAATTATGAAAGTGGATGTTTAGTTTAACAAATTTTTGTTTAAATATACATAAATCTAATTTTGTTTGTCTATACTAATATTACAATGATTTGTATTTTTGGATTTATGTATGTATTGAAATAACTGAAAAACTGGGTCAATTTCAAAAATTCTTTCACCATTAAAAAGTTATGTTTTCACTGAGTTATATAGACTATATTTTTATCATTTTTAATTTCAGGTGGACGAAGTCGCGAGCAACAGCTTGATGTTTATAAAATTACGAGCACATATGAAGTGAATTTTCAATTATAACATTTGAAGAAATGGGATAGTAAACTGTCTCAGTAGCAGAAGTCTAGGTTATGCAGTTGTTCTCCATTGTACCAGAATTTTAAAAAATATATGAAAATGAAAATGTATTATAAAGAATGTACCTAATATATTGTATGAAATCAAATGCATTGAATCATGTGCAGCGTTTCTTTAACTGTCCGTTATTATTAATCCCCCACCGCATGCAAATTATGATATAGCAATTTTCCTAAAACTAAATCTGCACCATCATATAGACATTCTCACTCAATTTAAATCAATAAATTACATATTAAGGAGTAAATCTATTTTAGTTATATTTACATTTACAATTACAAACATATAAGGAGTCAATTTTAAATATCAGGCTTACATAACATTATCAAAGGAATTGTGACCATTGTCTAAAGCGTTAGTAAATGAATCTTCAGTATCTCCAATAAAGTGTTGTTCTACATGAGATTGGAATACAGAAAATTCAATATGCTTTTTAAATCTTTCACCGCATATTGGACACATTTTATCGTATGGTTCACCAGTATCACTATTTTCATCATAATCTGAATCATTCCGAACTAATGATGTGCTATTATCATTGAAATTTTGAGACTCCATAGGAGCTAAATCAACAAGGCTGGTACTTGTTTCAACTTCCTTATCCTCTGTTGTTATTTGTTTTGATTTGTTGTCTGCGCATGATGGACATTTGTAACCTTCTGAAAACAAATTGATTGATTGATTTTATTAGATTTTATTAGACTCACTCCAGCAACCGAGACTACCTACAAATAATTATAATTTACTATGAATAAAGCAAAAAGTATGCAAAATAATTACCAAGTAACACAGACTCAACTTTAGAAAGTACTAGTTTTAGATCTTTTTCTTGTAGTTCTATCTCCTTCTTTAAATTTTGCAATTTCTCTGTCTGATTGTGTATTTCTTTCAATGAATCAAATGCTGGATCATCTAAGTATGTAAAACCAATGGAATCAACATTTAGAATTTCATCATCTATTTCTTGAAGCTGTGCCATTTGTTCATATTGCTCTACCAACTGTGATTTCTCTTGAATGTAACTGTTTATTAATTTTAAAGATATTTCTTCTAAACTTGATTCTGCATATTTCTCTTGACAGTTAGCGCTCGATCTTAATGTGTTATTTACATATGTGTTTGTGCGTAACAATGGTTTACTTCCTTCTCTATGTGGTTTATCTGAACGCTTTAAAGTTGAAATTTTATTCCACAAGTTTTTATTCTCACAGGAGACCATAAAAACATGATGCAACAGTTGTGACTTTTGCTTATTAAGCTCTGCTATTTGTTGTTGGAGTTTTAATTTCTCGTCTTCTTGCAAGGGAATGTAAGGTGAATTTATCTTTGATATATCTAATTTCAACTTCATGTTATCATTTTCTAAAGTATTTAATCTACGTTGCAGTAGTAAACATCTATCTCGCATAGCATGCAAGGCTAATTCATGTACGCTCACATCACCTTTTAGAGTGGTCTGATAAGTGGAATCATTGTTGAAACTCACTATTGATGAAGAATCCATAATTTATACCCTTTTGTTCATACGTCGTATTTGTTCTAGCCTAGTTAAAATTTCTAAAAGTTGACGGGTAATTATTAGTTGAATTCTAAGTATTCTCAATTACCTAAAACCTTCCAGAATTAGAAACTGTAAACATTCATATTTTGCAAATTGCAAGACAATCTGTAATTCTGTAATTTCCAACAAGAAAAAACGTCAGATTGTAAATGAAGAAAATGTCAGATTCAAATGTCAATCCTAGTGATGACTTAGTGTCATGTATTTCGATTATAACACAAACCTTTTTAAATCGATTTTAATCCAATAATACTATAAAATTAAACAGAAATGAGCTACGAAAGACACAGTATAAACACATAATCGTATTTCTTTAAAATGCATACATTTCAATTTAAATTGAAACAGACACACGTATTTTACTGAAATCATGTTAAAATATAGATTGGTCCAAGAACACAAATTACATATTAATAGTAGCATCCAAATCACTGAAATTACTACAGAATCATAACAGAAAGAATAAAAAATAGACGTAGTTGTATGTCAGTGTTTCATCTATTAAACGAAATATAGATGCAATCTGGACAATTGAAAATATATTGATTATTTGTAGGATAGGAATAAAGCTAACAACATAATGTTCGCTTTTCTGATAGTTTCAAATAACAGTTAGTAACGATTGATTGAATAAAGATGGCGAATGGTTTATCGCGAATAATCGAGGATGTATCCACTGCACATTCCTATTTGTGTTGACATCTCCACCCAACCATAGATATAGTTTAGTCTGTGCGTGTGTCTTTATCTGTACCGGACCAATTAGTTTTGATCTTGCATGATTTAATTTGTCTTTGTCGTTGTCATCGCTCGCTTTACTGCGATGTTATAATGTTCTTGAATGTGTTATTTGTATATTTCAACACTGTTTTAGTAAATGTTTGTATACAATTTCACTAAAAATTTCGACTTCTTTAACTTATTTTGTGTGTTAATCAGAACAGGAAATAATTCAGCGTTGAAAATCATAGCAGTACTTTGTTCTACATTTTAGTGTTTGGTTTGCATAAGTGATTTAAAGAGGACATAATAGTGAATAACAATAATATAAAATAAAGGAACTTACTAACTTTAATAGGTAAGTGGTATTAATGTTTTAATTATGCATTTTTACTTATAATGGATACAAGATAATAGAAACAGTGTCAATGTCACCTGATTGGTTTTTTCAAATAGTTTCTTAATCATATTAATGTTATTGAAATCATACTTTATGAAAATGTAAATGTCTTTGTATTTATTTCAATTCAACTAGAAAGTTTGTTATACATGAAATATATGTAATAAGAATTTGAAAACTATGGGTTGATTTGTTTTATAGTTGTGCCCTTTTTAGGTAATACTAGCTGTTGCTCGCGACTTCGCGTGTTTAAATTTAAAAAATAATAAGTATAGCCTGTGTTACTCACTGATAACATAGTTTTTTAATGGTCAAAGAATTTTTTAAATTGACACAGTATTTTTTAAGTTATTTCAATACATGCAAAAATACAAATATGTCCTCTTTATTATATTAGTATAGCTAAGATTATATAAACATAGTACTATCAAGAACTTAAAATGTTTTAGATCCGTTCACTATAGTTATTGTTTTTCAATCAATTATGTGTTTTATTTTCTACTAACTTTCGCCCGCAACTCCGTCCGCGTGGAAACAAAAACAAAAGTGAGTAGTCTATGTGTTCTTCCAGGCTACCCTCTACATCTGTACCAAATTTCATCGAAATCCATTCAGCCGTTTAGGCTACAAACTAACTAACATCCATCCATCCATTTTTCCAAACTTTCGCATTTATAATATTAGTATGATTAGTATGATTGTGTAGTTATAGACCATATTGATTTTTCCACTAGGAATACATAAATGGGTATATATTTGGAATGGTTTGAGAAGTCAAGATATACCATGACCAGAATATGTTTTTTTTCTATAAGAAAACAATGAAAACTCAATTTAGCCAAAATTGCAGTTGTTTATTTTTCCACCTACAGAGACATCTAAATTTATGTTTTAATAACAAACTTGTAAATGTATTGATTTATAGTAATGTTTACATAACTCTAACACCCTTCAATAACGGGAAACTATATGTATCAATTCTATCATAACATTTACGTTAGAATATCAGGATTTTGGATTAATCTGTAATGTTTTTTGAGGGATGAACAACATATAAGTAATCCTATAATTAATTTAAATTGACTTAACGAAAATATGAATGTTCTTAATACATCTGTCTCAACCTTTATAAGTAGGTATAGGCAATTATAAACATGTAAACACATTTCCACTATTGAAATATCTAGAAAATGTTGCATTCCCGCTTATTCTATCTAGAAATTGAATTGAATAACACATTGAATAAGTACGTAGTACAAATACAATGGGTGGGAGATAATTTAATGACCCTGTAAACATTTCTTTTTAGTTCGTAGAAATTGTACGCGTTATCGCGGTGACATCCGGGATGAGCGGTGTGCTCCGAGCTCAGAGCCCGCATCCCGCGACGAAAACAAAGCGCGAATTCACAGAACAGAGAGTTCATAATTGCATAGATAATATTTTGTTTGCATGCCTCTGAGCTGTACTGAGAATATGTCTTATCACTTTAACCTAATCCTAAAGGATTTAAACAATTATGAGATAACACTGTTTCTTAATATGTTCATCAGTATGTTAACTAATTAGTCATTACACATCAGTATGATTTTTTTATATTTCATTTTCTGCTATTATCTTTTCCGGTGAGCGGTAGTATAAAACCGTTTCAATTAAAGTTAATTCAAGAAATAGTTGTAGCGTTGAATGCAAAATTATTGTGGGGAAAATCATGTCCCATTAAGTGGATACAGGGGCTTTCTCTTTATAAACGTTTCCAACAATATATTTATATTATTATAACATGTATTTCATTAATATACACATTCAATTGTAGGTGACTTTTGACCTGAATATCTTTTGCTTCATGATATAAAAGTCTTGTTCCATATGAGTCAGAGATAATTATATTATCATGTTATTATTGCCTTAAGCGGATTCCAAGAAATTGTAAAACTTCACAACCTGACTTTTGAAAGTCATAC
>LD700007.1:4985833-5005884 GCA_003118335.3 Papilio memnon | reverse complement strand
GCTACAAACTCTAACAAACATCCATCCATCTAAACTTTCGCATTTATATTAGTATGATTTTATTGTGGTCCAAGTATGAGATGTTACTGGTGGATTTCCCGTTGGTCCGGCTCAATGCCTAATCATCCCGATAGGAAAAAAATCCTAAATCTTTAACATTCTTACTGGCAAGAAGTAAGTGTGGTTGCACATTTGGATTATGCAAAGCCAAACTAAATGTGAAGGGAATGGAATTGGAAGAAAATAGGACATGCAATTAAATTAATTTTAACAAAACTCTGAAAGACTTAAATAAGCTTGATAAAGATTTGTGTCACGATTTCTTTCCTATAAAATGCCAGAGTTTCTTAATTCTACCATTGTATAAGTTTCTAAGACCGAATCAAAAGTTAGGTTATTCGTCCGTGATTGAGCACAGAATAAGTGAATATGTATTCAGTAGGATCATCAAACGCCGGCTTGACGACGATGATGGTGATAATGGTGCTGCTCTGCGCGGCCGCCGCCATCCTTGTGCTGCTCTACTACCGCAAGCGCGTGCGCAACCTGAAGCGGGAGATCGCGCACGTGCACTACACTGCCGACCCTAATCAGCCACCAGGTGAGTGTTTAACTAAAACAGATTAAATTAAAAAAAATAAAACTTTAGATATAACACGTTAATATGTAATTTTAGATATTTCGATTCCAAATGATTTTAAAAAATATAGATGGGCGGCCATATTAACAGTACTTGTTAATTACTTTAAAACAAATACAAAGGCTACTACATAAAGATATCGAACGTTCCGTGGTGACGACTAGAAATATACTGAGCGACTGAGTACTACTAAGAACGACTGACGACTGACAGAATGGCAGAATGAGCTGCGCCACTGCTTGCAAGTGTTTTGTATAAAACTACCCCCCCACTTTTCCTTCCGTTTCCTACTATTTCCTAACAGTAAATATGAAGTTGAGTAATCACTGACCTCTATAAATGGACGGGTTATAAATTTTGTCTATTTGGTTTTCGCCTTTTTGGCATTGGTCGGGGTTAATAGTTTTCGAACTAGTGTTAGATTTATCTCTCATTAACATCAAAAGGCCCATTGAAGTCGGAATGAAGCAAATAATGTTATTTCAAATAATCGCCTATCCATTTACATAGATCAGTGGCAGTAAAAAACAAAGGAAAAAAGTAATATTTTTCTTTTCTCGAACGGAATGTAACGTGACGCGCATTTATAGTATTTTTAGGAGCAATTTGACACATTAAATTACGCATATCTGTGTAAAAATTAATTTCCGTATTGACTTATTTCAGAGCAACACTTCGACAACCCGGTGTACTCGTTCCAAGGTTCAACACGTAGCGACGAGAGCGGCTCCACATTGTTGAACAACTCCAACAAGATATTCAACAACTTGAACGCAGGCAAACTCAATAACGCCACCCTCGAGATGTTGATGATGACCGCCACCAGCTCCAGTGAACGTCAGTATTATTACATAAACATTTCATTCCGATTACAATATAACCTTTGTCTTTCTTTTCGAACATTTTGCGTTTTTTCTCCGTCGACTAAAGATAGGCAACGCATCGGTCGTTTCGCTTTTT
Organism: Papilio memnon; assembly: GCA_003118335.3. Classification (NCBI taxonomy): domain Eukaryota; kingdom Metazoa; phylum Arthropoda; class Insecta; order Lepidoptera; family Papilionidae; genus Papilio; species Papilio memnon. Next base: position 5,004,284 of record LD700007.1, on the reverse strand, counting down.
TTGTGAATCGACGTATTTAAATTGCCGCTAGCTCGTTTATCACGTAATAATATAAAATTTCAGCTTACGATCCGGTGTCGTCTCTGAAGAATAAGGACGCGGACGCGACCAACCCAAACCTGTACCACTTTATAGAGGACGACAACCTGGACCACGTGTACGACGAAATCAAACACAAGGAGGGATATGGTAAATAACACTATTTTCAGAATTAATCATAATAAAAACAAAACTCTATCTATACTAATATTATAAAGAGGAAAGATTTATATTTTTGTATGTATTGAAATAACTCAAAAACTACTGGGCCGATTTTAAAAATTCTTTCACCGTTAGAAAGGTAATTTATCTGTGAGTAACATGGGTTATGTTTTTTTAATGTCAAGCGGGCGAAGTCGCGAGCAACAGCTATTACTTTAATAATAAGATAATCAAGAAAGTTTAGGCTAGAGAGTTTAAATTTTATTCTGTTAGTACAGTTACGTTCGAGATATTGCATTTAAAAAAAAAATCTTGCACCTTACAATAAAAATCACATATTAATTACGATATGTTAATCATTATTACAGTCTTAGGACTACAAAGCTTATAAGGAGTTCAATTATAAAGCCGGGAATTAAATATCTAGAAATTTCTATAGTAAAGTTATTTCTAGAATGTTCCGTTTTATTTCAGAAATGGAATACGATCACTTAAACTACACCCCGCCGGCGAACACGTGGAAGCCGCACTACCAGAGGATGAACAACGACTTGCCCGCGCTACACAAGACACAAAACTACCCCCACCACGAGCACCTCGCCACGGTGGCATTGCCCACCCCGCCCATACCACCCCTACCCAAACTGAACATGACACCCATACCACCACCGCGCTCCATAGACAATATAGAGGTGCCAGTCCCCCCCAAAAGGGAAGAAGGAGCATCCTGTATCAATGATGAGGAAAATCAAACACCCTGATACCTCTAAGGTTATTTCTAAAGCAATATTTGTGCAAATTAGTATAACTTTGTCAATTTATAAAAGAGTGTTAGATATTTTGATATGCATTTTGGAATTTGGGCATATAAATTTACGTTTAATTAGAGATTTTATGTAAACGAAATAAAACAATAATAAGTGTAATTTAATTTTAGGCAGTTGACAAAGATGATCGAAATAAAAAAATAAATAGGCTTTAATTTTCGCTCATACTAAAGGCAGCTTTATCATGTTCACAAGTTTTTTAGGAAAATAAAAAATAACTTTATTATTAGAAAATGTTAATTCATCAATTCAATATTTTGCTTACATAAAATCTCGTACAACGAGTGCACTTGAGCTGTACTTTCACTAAACTAGCTCTGTACCCGTAAACACGTCGTGACGTCATCAGTCCCAAGTATCATGTTATTGTAAACCAGTTGTATAAACGGGCTGTAAATAGCTCTGTTACAATTAAGTGTTGTTTAGTGTGTGATCTCTACACTTTCATTTTACTATAATTCTATATTTTTAATTTATAACTTGTCTAATTTTATAGAATTTTTTCATGAAATCAAATATTAATATATTAGTGTCCCTAATTACGAGTAGCAGTTTAAGGCAATCTATTTAGTTAGAGAAAATGTATTGCCGTTTAACCCTTAACTCTTAAATGCATGGATTTTTATTATGTCCCGGAAAGTATTTAGGTACATATAATATAAAAAATAAAGAAAAAATCTGGTATAAAATAAATAGGTATTTATTATGAAAAAATATAAAAAAACACTCAATATATTATCTATGTTCGTCAAAGTCCGTTCGGAAACATACCACACGATTTCAATAAAATAACGTAAAACGTGGTATACATACATTTGGCAACAAGATGCATTTATACATCAGTCTTTTCTTCCTTACGCAATAGACTTGAAAAATTCACTTTTTCCGATTTTTCCCGTAATCTATGTTCAATTTACCCGTTTCAATTTATGGTATTTAAAACGAAAAAAATCGTGCATTTAAGGGTTAAATTACGTCATATAATGTTTTTAATATATTAATTATTACAGACAAGTGTGAAACTCAACATCACTTGTAAATGAATATCATATATTTATTAAAAAAAAAACTTACAATAAAGATTGTTTTAAGCTAAGGTTGTTAAGGTTGTATGTAAAAAACTCAATTTACTAAGCAATTTGTCACTATTACATATCATATTAAATCTTACATTTTAATTAATCTATTGAATAAACTGCCGCCATTTTTATATCATCGAAATTTTTTTTTATGACTTTTTTGTACATCATTTTAATGCAATGCTAACTTGTGGAATATACAAATGTAATTTATTTTAATTTAGAATTTTTAACGAATGTTTTTTTTAAGTTTTATTAAACACGAAATAATGTAAATTGTATTTTGGTTAATTTAGTCTGTGGATAATTGTCAACATTCCACCAATATTGTTTTTTTTTTAATTTCAAACATTAAAATATGTATTATGATTTAATTTTGTTAAGTGTTGCCTGTTTTTAACAAAATATATTTTATATTACAAACAGAATATAAGCTTAGTTTTGGCAGAAAACTATGTTTACAATTTACATTTAAATATACAGAGTAAAATAGACAGTTAAATGTATTTTTATATAAAAATAAAAATTATTAAAATTAGTATTTTGGCAGAATAAGTGGTATTTGAGTTCAAATTTTATATTAAAATTGGGTAAAACAGCAAATATTTGCTCATCGAGGTGCCAAATTGTACAAAAAAAAACTATGTATTAGGAAATTCGAAATCTTATATCAATATACAAAATTTTCAAAATCGAATAATGTACAATGGCTTTAATGTTTTTGTCTCGGCTTAAATTAAATGACGGCTATTGTTATTCAGGAAGCTTACTATTGACTTGTAAATAAAACATTTGTACAATGCATTGAATATTAATACGATGAAATAATTTAATCCAGGCTCAGCGGACGCATAGTGCTTTAATCTATGTTAAGACGCTCCCTTAGTGACCACTGAACGACTGGGCGTGACAATAAATAACTTGTCTTTAAATTTATTTTGTGTCATATGAATACTGTCTATAAAACATCCATTTCTTTTACCTATAAAAGTATTATTTTGTTACAAACAATTGTCTATAACAATAAATAATTTGGATAAACAGCTATGTATCTTGTAAAAATGTTTCGTAATTGATCTGAGGGAATTTTAGAACTCATGTGTAAAAATCTTTAAGTAAAAAAAACGAAAAATTGGTTTTAAATGTTTATTTCTGTCGATACCTGCGTAAAGATCCGAAAGTTAGTGTTTGGTAGCCGAAATGTATGTGACTTCAATTTTTTTGCATGTAACTAAATAATATATGACAATAATATTAAGTTACATTTATTAAGTAAGGATAATTTAGATTAAGGATTTATCGTCATATCTTTTTATTGTTTTATCAATTTTAGCCGATTGTAAATGAAATAAGCAACTATCATCAAACACACATTAGCCAAGACAAAAGCCATTAGTCTAAAGTTTGTGATATTCTGTTTAATGTAAGACATTTAAATGAATTAAATACACGTTCTTTACAATATATATGAGTTTTTTTTAATTATCAACTCGACAAAGAAGGAAATTAAATCATACTTCATACTAATGTTATATTTTTTTTACTTTTTTATTATTTGTTCTAGCGCTTGGCCACGATCCCACCTGAAGGAAGTGACGATGCGAAAATATATAAATAAATGCGAAAGTCTAGATGTATGGATGTTTGTTAGAGTTTGTAGGGCTAAACTGCTGAACGGATCTCGATGAAATTTGGTATAGATGTAGAGGATACTCTGGAAGAACACATAAGCTACTCACTTTTGTTTTTTTTTAATTCCACGCGGACGGAGTCGCGGGCGAAAGCTAGTAATAGATAATTACGTTTCAATTAACTTAAAAGTCGTGATGATTAAATTTTAGTATTGCAGTTTATGACACTAGGTAATAGAAAAGCGAATCTAACTGCCGCACTTAATGTCTATAAAGTGCTAATGAACTAGTCCCTCAGTGCGGAATCTACTAATTAAACACTAAAGGACATTGATGTTTTAAGTGTTTCATAATTATTTTATTGTCTTTCATTTCTAATATTCGGGGCCTCAATTTGTACGATATAGATTGTATTACTGTTCAAGAAGCAATCTTTTTCATGCGTAATTAGTTGGCAATTATTCTGCAAATATTTATACAGATGTTAGCCGTCGAGTAACGCGTGGATATCAGCAAACACGCGTAAAACACACAGTTAATGTTAATAAAGGCATAGTTGGTATGTTATTAAGACAGTCTTTATACTTTTGGAAGAAATAATGTAGTGTCAGTTTTCTTTTTCTTATCAAAAAAATAATATGAAATTCTTAATTATACTTTTGGTGATAAATGTACACGTAAGTAAATAATTAGAGTTATTAAAAATGTATACTTAGTTTGTTTAAATTTAATTTCAATGTCTAATTTTATGGTAGGTGCATGCAGCATCGATATTCGGCGAGTTCCGTGATGTGATGTCGTCATTAGAAAACAGTTTTCAGAAGATGATAACTGATGTTGTCACCGATGTAAGAGACACAATTGATTGTACTGTTGAAGCAGTTGAAAGTGCATTAGCACTCGGATCTACTATTCCTAATCCTAAGTGTAGGGGAGTTAAAAAAAATCCAGATAATGGTAATACAAAAGGAATGTCGTTAAACATTCCTCCAGATATAAAATTTAATGGAATCAAAAATGGTGATTATAAGAAAGATTCTAAACCATTTAATTACGAAAATCAAAATTTTAAATATAAATTCGCAAATGATGAAGATCGTTTGGCATATATGAAAACATTTCTTAAAGATGAATTTGATAAAATGTCCGCAAGTATGCAAATACAATTTAAAGAGATAGAATCTGAAGAGAAGTCAGCAGCTGATGCTATAGTTAAGTATATCAATATTTTACATAACATGAAGCATAATAGTAAAAGTGATTCCGAAGTGAATGAAGCGAAACGAATATTGGACGGTGCGTCAAAGATTTTAAATGTTAATGTTAAAAATGATGCCAATATTAAGAAATTGTTAACTTTACATGGATCAAATCTAGACAAAGTTAATATGCAGAATACAATGAAGATAGCAGAAAATAAACTAACGAGTAACACGCACAATGCTACACATTTATCAGCGGGAACATTAAAAGACATATTTAATAAAGCATTAGGAACGACTCATGTTAAAGACAATAAGGAGCAAAGAAAACAAGGAATAGAAGAAGGTAAAAATTCCCCCTTGCCTGGTTTAGACTTGTCTCATCATAGTATAGAAAACAATATTGAACCTATGGACTACGATTCATTATTTGGCGGTCATAGTGAATCAAACAAAGACGCAATAGACGATGCTACTAAAATACTAGAAGATAGTCAAAGAACTAATTCTATTTTGAATAACTTTTTTTCACAAGCTGCTCAAGCTGGTAGCAGTATCTTTGATGATCCATAGGCGTTTTAGTTTTTTTTTTTAATAAATTCGACACGACACTAATGCGTGATTTGTTTTCATCGTTAATGAGTTTATCAAAGTGATCAATTAAAATCAAATTGTTGTACAAATATGAAATTAATTATTCTAACCATTAAAAATATTTTTTGAAATAGTAAACATTAAATATTACATCAATAATTCAACGTTTATGTGACACGATGCACGGTCAATTACATATTTAGTTGTTGAGGTTAACTCCAGTTGTGGCAACACCTAAATTATTTATCTTTTTCACGATGGTTTCCTTCCTGTTTATATTTAGGTACCTTGGAGCTCTAGTTATGTTTGTTTAAACTTAAGTTTTTAAGACTTTTTGTATTAAACTCGACTAGGATTAAAAGAAAAGTCACTTTCTATATTATAACATTTTTATTAACAATATAAATAGATAAATTACAAATTTATTTTACTACAATTGAGCTGCGCTACTCTACTGCAAACAGTCAAATGTGCTTAATCCTTAATTACTTTAAATACCTACACATACCTTCCGATTGCTCTTCAATAGGGACCCTAAACTATGCACCAGTACATTTCCTAGTCCTCTCATACTGACAATTTTTCACAATAATTCTCTATCAAATGACTGCACTATTTGAGTGCGTATCTATAGTAATTAAAGTATCTATTTTTACACATTTATCTCGACACAAAACTCATACCAATTCGTCTATCAAAACTTCGTTTATCTGTGCACACAATTGTCTAGATTCGAAGTATATTTTAAATTACATAATAAAGTAATACGCCATTAACGTATTTCGTTTTGTCTTCAATTCCAGTCCAATGTTAAAACCACTGATTCATTTAGTATAAAGCGTATCTAAAATTATTGATATTTACAATAATGAGCTTACGTATAAAACATGATGTTTAATTTCAGTGCGGATTTCCAGATATCGTACATCATATATTCATAAAACTTTCTCGAATATCAATTGAATGGAAAGGCCAGCAATAAATAATCTATATTACTGTATCAAATTAACGGTTAACTTTACAACAAGTAAATGTTTAAAACAAGATTCTCTCATATTTCGATAGCAATTGATCACACAAATCGTAGTTTTGTCATATAAATAAGATGAATTATCATGTTTTATATATGTGTGTTTATCGTCTATATCTCGTTTAGCCTTACGATCAGTACAAGGAAACCCGGCACCGATTTATTCGTCAATTCTAATCGCGATTAACCAGAATGTGTAGTCAGAGGCTGACGTTCACCATTCGTATTGGAAAGCTCCAGTGACAGATCAGCATTCATTATTAGAAATACTTGTAAAATTGAGCAAGTATCACTTAAAGTAAATTGTTATATTGTACTTATTATCATAAGGAGAATTTTGTATGTTGGGTTTGTATGTATGTGATAAAACATGACATTTAGTGATAATTACAAAATTAAAAACGTTTATGATCGTTTTGATGATTGGATTTAAATGTATATATTTCTTACAAATATGAATATTGTTATATTTAATGTATAGTACATGTTCTATTCTACGACAATTGAGATTATGTATAGAAGAGATTTTAAAAGTGAGATTCATCTCGTAGAGTGAGATATAGTGGTAGATACAATAGTTACTTTAAGTCGAAATTTTCTACCTAAAGAGTTAATATTAAGTCGTTAAACCAAATAAGATCTTAAACAAAGTTCATAAGTTCAAGAAGCGAGGTGTATCATAAAGGCTTTACAATGACACTACACCACTACTTTAACAATTAACCGATCATGTTGAACACAGACAGCATCGATTTGGTGGTGTTTCGTTCATTAATTTTATACTATACCTATTCAAAACTACATACATACATCTAATTTAATTTCTGCGCAATTACGTTTTGGTTAATTTTATACAGCGCTATAAAACGCTTTAATTTTACTTTATTTATTTACGATCACTACAAAAATGTTCTAAATATACAAAATTTTTAATAAATTTAACTTTATTTTTAACATTTGATTTTAAGGTATTTTTTAATAAATTAATGTTACTAAATCGTTGTTATCGACACAGGTTACATGGCAAAAATAATTTATTTCGGTTTTTTATTGTCATCATATTTTTTTGTAATGACGTGATAAATTGAGACAGAAGAAATAGATTATGATATAGTTAGAGTATGTAAGAATTAGAAGGATAGTCGATGAGTGCGTAAGGTAAATGTTGGGTGCAAAGTTTAAGAATAATGAGAAGAGATTACGCTAGTACAATGTACGTGTCGTGGAATAGAACACGTGCGGGCAGGACGGGTGTGCGTTGTGTTCCGGTGCAGTGCGCCCCACTCTCCCCACTCTCCCCACTCTCCCCCACTCTCCCCGGCTCTGCACTACAACTCGCTTGCACTCTCTCCGATAAACCTTCACATCTTAAGTCTACCTACATTTTTACAGAAATCAGATTATGTTTAAAAACAAACGCAGACGCACCTAGTTCGTATTAGGATTTCGAATGATTTTTTTAAAGATTTACTCCAATGATGATAGGTTTACGTTTATATGCCGCAAAAGTTCTCACTTTGGTTTGAATAATTATAAAATACAGGCTCTGCCACAAAAAGTTTCTTTGGCGAGCACTCAAATAATCTTACAAGGTACATTGCTTTTTTTTGCTGCAACTGTAGGTTATTTTCACATACAACATTCCGTCAGAAAAGTTCCAAATACTTATGACATAAATCCTTCAATGTAAAAAAGGGCTGCTTAAAAAGTCTCTTTTCTAGATCTCAAAAACTTAAAAACAAAGTCATCCTGTATCTCTTGCCCGCGAGAAGAATTACAAACAAATTGTAGCGAGAGTGTCACTTGGGGGCGCTGCACTTGGCGCGGCGTCTACGATGGCGGCGGGCAGCGCACCAGCGTGGACGTGGCGATCTGGTTGAAGTGCTTATCGATGGGCACGCGGTCGTCGTACAACGTGGGCGCCTGCAGGATGATGCCCGCCGTGCCCACCAGCACCGCCAGCGTGAAGATCCACAGGAACAGTCGGTCGAGCACCATCGCTACGTACTTCCAATCTTCTTTCACCTAAAAGAGATCATAAGACATCTGATATTCGTAAAAATGTAAGAAAAGTGCCTTTACTAAATAACAGGAATGCATTTAACACCTTTTTTAGTTACTGTGATAAGATCAATTCGATACCTTTGTAGAGTCTTCTAGCATTCTGGTGTGTTCCGCAATGAAACGGACACAGAAGCAAGTCTTGTGCATGTGCGGTGGGCAGGAGGAATGGCTGAAGCTGGGCGGGGGGTCTGGCACGGGGCTAAGCGCCTCCTCCTCGGAGCCCGCTGCTCCGACGCCCAGCGCGCCGCCCTCGCCCGACCCGTGCACCACGCAGCTGCCTCCAAAACGGTTGCTCTCTCCCATTCTAAAATAACAATAAAAACAATTGCTGCTATTAGGTGTAATTTTAAATGCAAAAAATGCAAAAGTCTCGGCAGGCTTTTTCTTTCTTGCAATACTTTATAAGAGTACAACAGTACGCAGTTACCCAGAATTGACGTAAGTGGTGTGCGTGAGGTCCTCCTTGCTGGGCGTGCGTGTGAGCGGGCGCGCCGGCACGACGGGCGGCGGCCAGGCGCCGGGCGCACAACAGTCGTCGTCCGCCGCCGCCAGCCGGTACGGGTAGAGCGGCCGCGCCGCGCCGCCGCACCGCACCACCACGCCGCACGCCGTGTACCGAGACCTGCTCAGAAAATACGATCATATAATATAAGAAAGATTAGTAAACACATTACACCGATTTTTGTAACATTAGAATAATTTCTGAAAGTCAATCGAGAATTTCACATCGAGTTACGTGAATACATTGCTTGCATTGCTTGTTATTAAAAACGAAATAATTTTAATTGCAGAAATGATCCAAAAAGTATATTTAGCCGAACATTAAAATCCGGTATGGTCCAGACTGTGCGCGACTGTACCCGTGTCCAGCGACAAAACAAAGCGATTTTCCGAGTAAGCCTCTTAAATATTCGGATATACAGCTTCATCACTTTATATTATCAGCTTTCCGAAACAAACTGCAAGTGTTGATAACGTCCGAAAAAAACTAAATTAGATTTTGAAGTTAAGTTTAACTAAGTCCGTAATAGTAGTACAAAATTAACTTATATGTTCCGACTTAACACTCTTGTGATAGAATTTGTTTTCAATCAACTTTGCCAGAGATGGCAATAATTTTATTAGGAACTAGGAATAATATAACAATTTAGAAGAAGGGCAGATCAAACTCGTTGAGATATGAATTATTAATGCGAATCGATAACTTGTTAAAGAGTTGATTTTTTGCCCAGTTTTATTTCCCGTCTATTTATTGTTATTATTTTCTTATTATTAAATCTCTTTCCTTACTTAAAATCAATAGTTAAATGTGTTGTTATTTTCTGCTACTACAATCTGAATGGTATATTCACAATTAATTGAAGTAAAAAGCCGTTGTTGTGATAGGCTATCAAGATAAACTCGAGTAATAATCTATGAGAATACAGCCTCGACACTGTGGCGTGCGGTCTCATCTATCCCGGCTGTCCATTTACGTAACGATCTGAAACCGCTCCGTAACGCAGCCTCGCGTTATACCACTACTTTGACTAAAGAAAAAGGGACTAGGCAAAGAGTCGCTGTATTATTAAATAAAACCTGCTACATTTCCACGTGTCTATATCATGCCAAAAATATAAAATTAAAACGTCGTTATGAACCGTTAATAACTTAATTTACACCCACAAAATGAGCACAGCTTAGAGCTTATTGTTCCTTTTTATTTGATAGGGTAGAATACGCTTATGACAGATCTTGTCTCTTAAAAGTCATAGTACCTCTACTACGTTTGTTAATAGACCACTGCCTCTATCATTATATCGAGTGGTTTGAGTCATGAATGATTTTGTTATTGAAACCCTTTGATATTGTTTTCGAATCGTTTGGAGCGATTAAATTAATACTTCATTGTTTTCCTTAAGTTGATGAATATTGAAATGAAAGGCATATTGTTTTATGTTTACGTAAATATTTATGTATTGAATAATTTGATTTGAATATCGCTTTCAATTTGGATTTTAAATAATTCAGGGTGAAGAATCGTTGAGTTGGGAGTACAGATAATACAATATTATATTAACTATTTTTAATAAATTGTGAACACTAAAAGAGTAATTGACTTCACTATCTCACCAGACTGGGTAAGCGTTATAGTACTTGGCCATTCGCTATTAGCATCTAATCATAACGATCGTTAAACTCGTGAATAAGAGTGATTAAAGTATAGTCTAAAAATTAGACTTACCTTACCACCTAAGTATCGTTATCTCTATTTTTTTAAAAGAACGAGGAGTATAGTGGATTATTTACTATTTTACAATTTCAACAGGCTGTTGTAAGTAAAAGTAAGAAATAACTTCAATAATGAGTAATATCAGAGTTCTGGAAAGCTTGAGAATAAGTTGAGTGATTTTGAAGTTGGGCGCGTTGGAATCCCGGCGCGTCGCAAGTCGCTAGTAAACTAGTTATTACACCCGATATTAAGTTGTTAGGAACTTGTGTACCGAGTACGCCGACAGAAGGGCCGCCTGCTAATAACTACGGGTTCACTATGCTATCGCCGAACTTTGTAATTATAATTCTGTTATGTGAACAGCCAATGTGTAAAGAGTGTTGACTTTTTATTATAAAGGTTTCTAAACCAGTGAATAAGTAGATTGTAATGACCCATCCCGAGACACGATTTAGATATGCTGCGATAAAACAACATGGGAATCGTATTTCATTAAAACCATTACAAATTATCTTTTTCGCATTACACTAGCACAGCATAAAATGCATAATTCAACTCTATTAAATGTTAAAACTAACCAATATATTTTGTTTCGAAATTTATAAGAAATAGTGTATCAATATTTACTTAACATTGGAATCGTGATCGCTGAAAATCGCAAGGTCAAAGAGAAAATAGAGAAAAAAATTCGTTTACAGAGCGTGCGCTAGGCGCTGCCTATAACTTTCACGAGCTACTTTATTTTATTAGGGCATCAGACGTCGGCAACGAAACTTTAATCTAACATACACTTTTATCGTACGTGTAACCTTATTTATTTTTGTAAAAATCTCTCTCCTTGTTAACAATAACATCTGTCAGATAAGGAACTAATAAGGTTTGACATTTTTCTATAGTGAAATCAACGAGAAGAGATTAGATACGTGAGCTTTTGGACAACTATTGAATATTCCTACGCCAAAGTCGTTGAGTATCTAGTTACTTCGGTAAAGAGGTTCGGCAATAAGTATTATCGTAATTTTTACTTCATTATATTAGTCGATGGAGAGACGTCTAATGATGACCCTTCTTTAATTTTAGCCGAATAACAAATTATTTGGTAAAAATCGGGTACGACCAACTTCAAATACAAAACTGAAAGCTGAGCTAAAACAATATTAACATAGCTCGTCGCTGCTTACAACTTAGAGCTTATTAATATTAAAGTTATCGGGGTGGCGGTGTTAGGCTAGTCCACAACTTTGCCTCTGAAAGTCACTCACAAGTTATAATTAATTTACATTTGTCATCGCGAGGTGTCAGGCCGCGGCCAGGGGAGGCTCGCATGTTTATCTTAACATTTAAATGACTCCCGATAGCTTTATTTAATAAATATAACCACATTATTGTCGAATGTTTGACATTAACATCATGTATTTTTCACGATAGGTAAAACATTAATTAATTATTCGGTGACTAAAGACAAAGTATGATCATATTTGGTGATAAAATATAATTAAACGATTTAATTTACGTACAATAATTAGTAGATGTCCAGTTACAGCCAGTAATTTAATTCAATATGGATAATTCATCGTAAATGTTCAATAAGGGACACAATGACTATTAAATCAGTCTTAACAAATTTCTATTATATTGTGATCTTGTTAATTACCTGTTAGTGTCGAATTTATACTGTGGTCGTTTCATAAAGAGCAATCGAGGCAGGATGTGTATGAAGACTCGCTTCACCCAGGGCGCCATGCGGTGCGTCTGAGGCGACCGGAAGTGTACGTTCAGCACCACCACTGTCACGCATATACTGAAAATATACAAGTCACATATACAACTTTTGCATAATATTTGTAGGTTCAAATAACAATTCATGTTTGACCATTATGCGTTACCAAATCGTTATATAAATTGTGTTACAACTTTGGTAGGATGTTCTGTACACGCTTGAGTAATTCCCTCTGGTTTATTTATTTTATTAATTGCTATATAGCTTTGGGAATTGCGGAGGATGCCGGGTTAATCTATAATAATATTATAAAGAGGAAAACTTTGTATTTTTGTATTTTTGTATGTATTGAAATAACTCAAAAACTACTGGGCCGATTTAAAAAAATCTTTCACCATTAGAAAGGTCATTTATCTGTGAGTAACATAGGCTATATTTTTTAATTTCACGCGGGCGAAGTCGCGAGCAACAGCTAGTATAAATATATTTTAATAACTTACTAACTAGTATGCATACGAAGTCCCTTTTTAATGAGATCTCCATTTTATGTAATACAACAAATTCAATTAAGCGAATGGGGCGAGAATAACCGCGGTACTGCAAGTTCACGGCAACATGTAATGAAGACAGTAATTAATCAAGATTTATCACGTGATCTGCACGCTTTGTCCACATAGGGCTGCCACCTTACGACATCAATAAAAAGGTATCCACATTTCTTTAATGGAGAACAAAACATAAACAATAAAAGGCTACTTCCCACAGACATTAACTACAATAATTATTAATTCCATCATAAGCTTACCTTGACTATTCAATGTTTTTTTTTTGTTCATCGATAACTAAATTATAATAATATAGTGATGTAATTGTATTTACTTATAACATTTGTACCGAAATCTTTCGACCAAAGACTTATATTTGATAATACAAAAATATGGTTTCAAATTGACTTATGCCAGTGGTGTGGAGAAATAGTGTGAATAATAAGTATATCTAAGTAGAGACAACCCTAGTCGTGGATTAGATTGGTTAAAGGGAGGAAGGGCTCGTCCCTGAATAAGCAGTTTTGTTATTTACCTACGCACTGGCAGCTAATAAAGGAACCGGCCGATTAATGTGGCCTTGTTGTGTGTCCCTACTCCCTACTGCCTGCTCCCTGCTCCCTGTTCCCTGCTCCCCACATCACAGCAAACGTAACGGGGATAATTGCTTTCATTTAGATATTTATGTTATATAAGCGTATGTATATTATAATTAAAATAATATAATCCTGATATTTAAATTTTTGATTTAATGACAATCAATGTAGAGAATCGCATATTTGGAAATGCACTCGGGAAGGGCTATGCCCGGCAGAGAACCGCCGCAATATGAAGTTGAAGATTAATATTATACAATAGTAGAAAAAAGATAATTTAATATAGTGGTATAAAAATATCCTACCAACTTCGTAGTTTGTTTTTTAATCGCCTAATATTTTTTTTATCCAAAATAATGATGAAGTAATCTTTATATAAAGTTATTTTATGTTTTGATAAAATGTTGAGAATTTTCGAAGATATTTCCAACCTTGATAATAAACTGAAATAATTAAAACTATTCAGGCTCACTATCTTAATTGTTTTTAGATTACAAAATAACGGTATCAAAAATCTTGTTCGAGAAACGGCTTTAATTTATATGGAAATTCTGCGGTTTGTAAGCGACTTGGAGTTTGGGTAGAAACATTTAAATTGCTTTTCTATGTGGCCTTAAAGGACTTTGATTTTGGTACAAAAAGGCAAACTGATACGCACAACGTACCGTCGACAAAATGTTTTGCTCTTTTTATTTAAAAGGTATACATTTTTCTTTAAAACTGTAGATACCTTCCCTTAATTTAAGGATTTATCTTGATAATTATAATAAATATTTCTATACTAAATTATAGGAGAACCAACGCGCAGTAGGCCAGCGTGGTTGACTAAGGCCTAGTCACCCTAACTTAGGGTAGGCTCCAAGCCCCCTCAGTAGGGACGTATGAAAACATAGGAGACAAAACATTGCATAACATAAGATCAGAGAAGTAATTTGTATTGTTTATTGTCTATCTGTAGTATTGTAGCTGGTGGCTAGTATTGTTATAGTTTTATACTTACCTAATAGAGACGAGTATCATAGCGAATATGAGGTATTTCCCGAGCAGCGGAACCACCAAAGACGTTGGCGGGATAATCTCCACAACCAGTAGAAAGAACACGTGCAGGCTGATCAAAATGGAGATCGATAGTGTTACCTGCAACAGTTGCTAAAGTCAATGGTAGAGATCCCATCTTACTAATATTATAAATGCAAAAGTTTTGGATGGATGGATGGATGTTTGTAAGAGTTTGTAGCCTAAAATGCTGAACGGATCTCGATGAAATTTGGCACAGATGTAAAGCATGGTCTGGAAGAAGACAGGCTACTTACTTTTGATTTTATTTTAATGACACGAGGACGGAGTCGCGGACGAAAGCTAGTGTTATTATGACCACTACTTAACACCAATTAGATCGTGGTCAATCACTACTTTATTCGCTATTTCATTTTCACAAAAGGACTAAAAAAGTTGCCATGGCTGACATGTATGGGATTCGATGTTCGTCTGTGTTTGAAATTAGTCTGTTACTTTCAATAAAAAAATGTGTTTGATGACCCTTAAGTACAAAGTACAATTTTTATCACTTAGGAATAGCAGTAGGTACATGTTAAGTGTACTCATATATTGACTCAAGGCTTATTCATGTTTACTGCCCTTAGTCCCCACTTCAAAGCTTTTGTAGAGATCGTCTGGCAAAAGGCACGTATGCCTGTTTATCTTAAGTCTGAATTGGTCGTTGGGCTTTTAGTAACACATCATTATCGAATTGGTTTTGTATCGAACCGACCCAATGTTTACATGTTTACGAAAAAGGTTTTGTTTGACGTAGAATATTTAAACCTGGCAACTTTAGTAACACATGCTCACATAAAATATATTTGCCTAATCTGTATTTGTTTTTCGTTTGAATTATCTGTTTAAGTACTGTTGTAAACCAAAGGGGCAGTAGAAACTACGGATGTCGATTTTGTACGACCTAATACTAAGTAAGTCTTTTTGTTTTAATTATATATTTAAAACATAACCTACAAGTTGAAGGTATATTTTATTTTGATTTAAGAAACTCGGTAATGGCAATGGAAATGCATAATGTGGTTTTAATCAAGGATTAAACATCAATCAATTGTTAATTAGCAAGTCAATTAAATGCGAGTTAAGTTCAACATTAATTAACAGTCAATAAATAACATCGTTAAACACGTTATCTTATCGACGGAGTAATTCAGTTTGTAATAAGACGGGCCGGGTTTCTACTTGATGGATGGTTATTATAATCTCCTCTGAAATTTAGTATTCAAGGTGTGGAAAGATGGAGCCAATAAATTTCGTGTTATATTTCAGGTTTAACGCCGGCTTTACGGCCTCGTTAAAGCAATTTTGTTCACGCTGTTTGCTTTATATGTTTCGAAGCAATATCTTAACATTCAAACTTTTGCGTAAAATTTTCGACATGATTCGACAAATTTGTTTGATTTATGCTGTTCTAAATTGGAGTTTCGAGTTCCTTACAATTAAAACTCGAAAGAGATATAAGAACAAAACAATTATTAACCAGAATTTCTCCCAGAACCGTCCTATAACACTCCATTGAAGAATACTAGTATGATATCTGACACTAAACTGTCAAGCCATAAAAGTGACTGTCACGATTTCAGATTTTTTTAAGTAGTATAAAGGTAGCGTACTGACCGACCGCATTCATGCAGTCAGTACGTATTATTACGGGGAAAGCAGTGAGCAACGCTGCTCGATAGGAATGTTACACCACGTAACGTCAGTCAGTACCTTTAAGAGAATTATCAAACAGGGACTATCTAGTCGGCGTTAATCGGTTCGTAAACGTATAAAGCTGAATACAGCTGACATGATATTAAACAACAAAGTAATAACGAAGGTGTTTACCTTTTCTCCGCTGTCTGAAGGCAGATAAAAAGTGAGCACGGTGAGGAAGGAGATGCCCATGCACGGTATAATGATGTTAACCGTGTAGAAAAGTGTTTTCCGCCTCATCGTGATGTTGAACGTTATATCCAAGTATGGCTCGTCGCAACACGTGTAAAATTTCTCGTTTCTGAAAAACAACGCAATTATTAACACACATTTAGGTATGTTATGCTTTAACACCGTACACCGTAAAACCGTTACGTAAATAACATTTTGACACACATTGAAAAGAATGAAATTAAATCATTCAAAGCGTAAAATTCTGTAATTCTGAATGTTTATTACATGTAATGAGCTATTACGTATCTTTTATTGATTATTCAATAACTTTTTATAATGTCGTCCACTTAAACGAGATGTACACCGTACTTACAATTTACGACGAAAGGGAGAGATAAAAATGCATATATGTACGCAATTTAGTGGAGTGGGTCATAAAACGCTTCCCCGTTATTATATCTAGCATTTCTATTACGATAATGTAAATATAAGGTGAGAAAGAAGTCTCTCAGGTGTCAACTTCAATGGACAGGCTAAAATAATTCATTTTATAACGGCGAAGACTTATGCAAAACATTATTAATACCATTATTTTTGTAAAAATATCGAAATTAATATAATAATAGTTTTGTACAGTATGATGATTCATCTATACTTTTTATTAACAAATTTCAACTTAAATAACATGAATGTTATTTACTTATGACTACTACTTACTTTACCAATGTATTTTGCTAAAGTTTTAAAATTAATGTCCAAAAAGTTTCTGATAACTCGATAGGCACGTCGTGAATATAAGAAGTATGAAATTTTTTTCCCAAAGCTTCCTATATTCGAAAGATTATTGGAAAACTTCCATCGTAATAAGCACGAAGCAAGTTAACTTACGGCAACTTTAATTATTAAGTAGGAAGAGTTGGGAGGCTTTCAACGCTTACAGTGATAATGGAAGATACCCGAAGGCGTGTCGGCGTCGACTCAACGTCACCATGAAGTAAGTTATTTATTGATATTGATAGAAAGTTATTTACATTATACAAACTACGTAATCAAATTCATAACGAAATTTTAAACAAGACAACCAAGTTAACAGGATAATAGAGACTTTGTTAAGTTAAGATAATATATTCAAAATAATGACCAACAAACAACATAATAGATTACATTTAAGACGATTTTAGCACGTGTTTTTAGC
Organism: Papilio memnon; assembly: GCA_003118335.3. NCBI lineage: Eukaryota > Metazoa > Arthropoda > Insecta > Lepidoptera > Papilionidae > Papilio > Papilio memnon. The sequence goes on along the minus strand of LD700007.1, from coordinate 4,986,460 downwards.
TTTCATTTATGTTTGTAACTACTATGGTAGTTTATTATCCTTGGTAGCCCTAGCCGGGCACTCGAAAATGTAGTTAGTTAATGATGATACTTATGACATATTCAACTATCCAAGAGTGACATTCATTTAAATCTATAGTTGTGTGATTACAAAGGGGTGATGTATCGATGTGTCCTTGTAAAGGCGACTCGTGATAACGGCGTGGGGCGGATTGAACCTCGCAGGGCGGTAACTCGAGGTCGTAAAAGTGTCGAAGCAATTTTACGGCAAGACGCTTAATACGGCTCATGTTCCTATTATATTTGCCCTTAAAGATATATCAGCAACATCATGAAGAGGGCATTGATGAGGGATTCCTTTAGTTTAATCCTAGCACGATTTACCTTATTTTACCATAAAAGTTAAGTTTACTTCGACTATATATTACATGTTTCAGTAATTAATGCGGTTTGCAGATAGTCCAGTTGAATACTCGTAAAATTACACACCTAAATCCTTGTTGGACAAGTAAAGGCAACGTATACGTGCCATCGAGGTAACGCGTATGAATAAATCACATTTAAGTATTTGAAAAAAGTTTTTCTACTTTATTACAGTACTAGCTGTTCGCGTGCGGCTTCATCCGCG
>LD700007.1:4927239-4937775 GCA_003118335.3 Papilio memnon | reverse complement strand
TAAACCTCAAACATTACAAATCGAAAATCTTATAAAGTTAATTACAAAACTTCATAAGTTACAAAACCACGAACATGAAATGAAACAAAATATGATTTTTATTTATTCAAACCGAAGATATAATATATCAGCGAGATTAAAGTATTGTTTGCGGACGTGATTCGATTTATTTTTATTGATGACTGTACAGATATCCGGTGTCCGGACCGAATGTCCGAATGTCCGGTTTAGATCAATGGATTCTGTGTGACAAGCGGTTCATATCGCACTCGCATATAATGTGCCGTATGACGTATATGTACCTACATAGCGTTAAATATTAACTAATACGACTTCTAACTTTAGTTTTTTATCATTAACAACTATGTTATTTGATATTAGTTACTTGAAAATATCGATATATGTATTTCTGTTGAAACATTTTTCGTAAAGACATTAATTATCTTTATTAAACGACTAGTTGTTGCTCGGGACTTCGTCCGCGTGAAATTAGGAAATAATAAAAAATATAGCCTATGCTACTCACAGATAAATTACCTGTCAAATGGTGAAAGAATTTTAAAATCGGCTCAGTCGTTTTATTTGATACAAATACATACAAAAATACAAATCTTTCCTTTTCATAATATTACTATAGATATCACATTTTGTCTCAAACTTTTTAAAAAATTATGGAAAAGTAATAGCCAAGTATGGAATTTGAGATTGGTCCTTTTTCAATTTCGGCATTGACAAAAAACGAAATACAGTGTGTTAAAAATTATTGAGTTACAAATTGTATTATTTTTATACTAAACTATATGAGAAAGTTTATCAAAATATTTATGGAAAAGCAGTATATCTATAGAATCGCACAGAGTGGAGAAACATCCTTCGAGACCTGGTCAAGGAGACTGGTCGCGACCCTCAGGAATGAGGAAACGATCCGGAGAGAGAGAGAGAGAGAGAGAGAGTATATCTGTAGGTTGCGATATACCCAGTTTTAAGTGCTTTACACACAAAATATTTTATTTATGTACAAGCTTTTAGTTGATTCCTCTATCAATTATTCCGCTCATGTTTTTTAACTATTTGCACGTAATAGGCGTACATTATACAGTAAATTTTCAGTCTTTTTTTCGCTTTTTATAAATAAATATTATTTGAATTTCAAAAATAAAATTACATATCTTTCAATCTGCATTAAAACCTCATATGTTTTATGTAAATCAAATGCTTTCTGAAGCCTTTGTTTTGAATTGCAGGCCATTAAAATTCTGAAAAAGTTGTATCAGCACGTTATACTGCGACTCTTATAAAACACAATGGATTAAAAATGTTACATTCTTAACCTTACATACTTTATGTAGTTCATTTAAAAATATTTTGAGATTTCAATTCTAGAAAAAAGAGAATATAGCCAATGAAAAGGAAGGAGAGAAGATAAGAAATTAAACCCTTTAGTGCAAACTAAATATGAAATCTGCATTAAGCGTTTGTTTAAGTAACCATTAAATGACTAAGTAGTAAAGGCCAACCACCGTGTTTCAAAGTTGGGTAATGTGCTAATAGGCTTGTTTTGTTAATTTAATAAATTGCAAAACTAAAACACTGTAATAAAAGCACAAGATTGATTGAATGTCATCTGTTACTGTTTGCATCACGTGCAGATTTGACAAACAGAGGATTTTGAATGAAAGAAAATGATTGATTATGACAGATCTCTATTTCAAAAGTGACTATCATTTACGATGTACATATTATTACTGACTAGCTTTCGCCAGCAACTTCGTCCGCGTGGAGTTCAAAAAAACAAAAGTTAGTAGCCTATATGTTTTTCCAGACTATCTTCTACGTCTATGCCAAATTTCATCGAGATCCGTTCAGCCGTTTAGGCTACAAACTCTAACAAACATCTATCCATCCATCCATCTATTATCTAAACTTTCGGATTTATAATAATAGTAAGAAGTAAAAAGTAAGAATCGACTTCATATATTTCATATCCTTCACAACAAACATGCCACTGCTACACATTACACTACGCAGGTCTTCAACTAGTTTCGGAAACAATGTCTTGATATAACAAAGAGCTAATTAATATACATGGGTTGGGATAAGCGGTAAAACTGCCTTTTACCAGTAAATAAGAACATCTTGAAACGTCAACGTAAATATGTCGCTGTGACAGCCCTGCTATGACTTGGGCAGACATTTCAACGTGTATCAGGTGCTCGACACATTCTTTTTTTAATTTGGAAACAGTAGCGTCGAGAACGTGTCGTGGTTTACTTTGTATTTCAGCCACTACACTGACCTAGTTGTTGGATATTTTTGAATTGTGAGTTGCGCAATTCACGCTGGGATGCGGTTTTTCCGCTTCCGGTATTTACCCCAAATCTCTCCCTTTTGTTTTATGGCCCTGTACATTTATAAATCTAATAGATTTTATATTTATTCCAAAATATATTCTAATCTATATTGATATGAGAGAGAGGAATGATTTGCTTGAAATAAATAAACTTTTAAGTCGACTACAACATAAGAAGGCTAAAAGGTTTATCAAGAAGTCTTCTAATAGATTATATGATATTACCGATTATATGAGTATCCAGACTCTTTGGTTTGATAGTTCCCAGTTATAAGTGTCTGTATATTAAAGCATTGTACATATTAAATCTGTTGTGGAACAGTATATTGCACCGCAAGTAAATAATGCGCATAATCCCCTTGTGTTTATAGGCGTGCCGGCAGATTTAGCTTTTGGAACACGGGCTTAACATGCCAAATACATTGGTTATCGCTGTGAAATTATATTATAAATGGAAACAATCATCTCTGTAACGATTTCCCGTACATACTTCATCAGTTAATTATTTTGTTTTGCTTCTCTGTTTTTATTGGTATATATTTTAAAATTGAGACAGTGAATACGTGTATTTGATGATTGCTAAGTACTATTAAGATACTCCTAGAATTATTAGAAGTAGAATTAAAATTATAAATTGTCTAGTTATACTTTATTAATTTCCTCCTTACCTTCAAAGTGCAGACAGGAGAAGTCGATTGTTAATTTCAAACAACGAAATCCAATAGCATTTTTCCCCAACAAAATTTCACTTTTCTGTTGCCACCGCTGTAACCGGAAACGATTTAAAGTTTAAAGAGTCTGTGGTGATTATCGCTTTATTTTAAACCGACCGGAATTTTTTATTTCGAAAACAGTTAAACAGCCGCGATTAAAACTCTTCGTGGAGAGAAAATATGAGGCCTTTAGATTTAAACAATAGCTCTGCATTTTATAATAATGTACCTGGCTCAATATGTACAATTATTGAATAATGTATGAATTCTGCATACGATACAATGAAAAGTAAAGTAAAATAAGACAAACATTCAAATTCATTACTGTAGATAAACAATAAAGGTTTTTGGGACCTGGAACCCACGCAGATGGCTATAGAAAAGTCTACCATAGTTTCATGGCAATCTGATTAATCGTTTAGGAACACATAAAGGACATACTTTCATACAGTTTTTATCATATATAACATTTTGTTGTATAAAAGTTTATTGAGGTCAATAAGTTGAAAGGAAGATTCATCTGTTACAATGTAGCACGGATGTAGATCGTAAACTTCTTAATTGTCTGTGGTTAAGTTAAGCTTCCAATGAATACTAAGTTTTCATTTTAATGATTTGATTCAGCATCCTTAATATTTTAAGGTTATAAGTTTAAATATTTCACTAACCAACGATTGTATCATGAAATAGTATCAATAGATACGAGTATATCGAAGTTAGCCAATTGCTTAAAGTGGATATGTATCTACTTTTTAAAAATGCATGTTTCACTCGATTCAGTTTACGTGAAAGTTTTCCCATATTTTTTGCGAATACCGCATGTGGGTAGATTGAAAAAGTTTATGATGTTCCATCAGTGTGTTCCATTTTCTGAGTATAGTTCCTATCAATCATAATTTTCCGATTTCTGCTAAAGTTTAAGGTCCTATTAATAATGTTTGCATTTTTTCGCTAAAGTATGCTGCTTACTATTTACTTTTGTGAGTCAAGTTGAAAAGAAAAATGCTAGTTTTCAAACCTTTTTGTTGAAAACGATCCTGTGTAAATTAGCAAGAGTATTTGCTGTTAAAGCGAAAAATGCTACATTTCATGCGAACAATATTCAAATCGTCATAGTGTTAGCAACAAAATAGCGCTTGTTTTGTTTTCACACTGCTCGTGGCAAAAGAAAATTTAATCTAACAATTATCAACTTAATATTACAACACTTAAGAAGACAAAAGCATTCACTTTTGTTTGTGCCTTAAGCAACGTGTATTGCACAAGTTGTTCTTTAACGTTGTATTGTAATGGGAAGAGGGACAAGAAGGCTTTTGTTCAGGCTTTCATTGTTCTTTGCATTTAAAATAATAAGCGCCCAGAAAGTAGCGAAGCTTTGCATTGTACGATATGCTCGTACATTTGATGAACAATCGTTTTCAACAACATTTGAATAATCTTATGAAAACAGATGATTTGTCCTCGGAAGTATTTCCAAACCAATACGACTTTCTATAAAACAATGTAATTTGTATATGAGACTATATTTTGTATTGCTGCTTTACATAAATTCTTAAATATTTTTACTTAGTAACCTTTCCATACATTTTTATTTCATAAAAACTGGCCTTTTTCTCACACAATGACTGTCAATATTTCCGGCCTTTTGTTTGCTATTCTGGCTATTATGAGCATAACATGGAAAGCCTCTTACGGCTTCATATGATACATCTTAATTTAAGTGATGAAATTCCACACAGATGTTTCTATCAAAAGAATCTCTGATATGTCAATATTTTTAAGTTAACCGAGTTTAGCTTTCTATATGCTGGTCGTAATACATTAAGTTATCTACAACTAAAGAGGACGTGAAGTGTATCAACTGATAGTTTAATAAAATGAAAACCCATCAAATTCACTTGATCTCACGCTTTAGAACGAAGTGACCGTAAAATTTGACTTTACAGCCGCTCTTAAATCTGATCTGCCTTATGACATATTTTATAGACCCCTCTTCTTCGTACAAGTAACAAAACAGTTAGACTTAAAGCTACAATAATTAAAATATTATTTATTAAAAGCACTTATCAACTTATCATCCCAAGATATTTCTGGTTTCTATTTAACCGAATTTAGACAATCCTTCAATAGTTGGTCTATCTTGAAAGAGACCCTGTTACTAATGAGATCTAGGAATGATTGCTAAACAATTGAATGTTTGGCAGTCATTCTATTCTACTATAGAAATTAATTAAAGGAGAGGAGGATAGTGCAATTTGAAATGCAAAATAGAATAAATCGATTCAGTATCATGGTTGCAAATAGTAGAGAATTAATATATCGATACTCGAACTACCAATAACCGTTGGGCAACACGGCCGCCGCGTCAATTTGCAACTCGCTCGTTCGGGACAGCTGCCAAACTTGAATCTGCGAACGAATCTTTTTATTCGATGAATGAACGCCATTTGACGGCGCGCGGCCGACCGACGCTATGAAACGGAAAGCGGGAGACAAACGGCAAAGCAATTTGCCGGCAATCCATTTGTAACATTTTACAGGGGATTTGTGACCGTTAAAAAACAACAATTACTTTATAAAGTTGCACAACAATTTAACCTTTTGAAGAGTTGTAGGAATTGTAAATGAACGTATTTGATATCGCTGTTTTTTCGAATGATAGGGCAATATTACTAAACAGATGCCACGACATTAGAGCTTCCGCGTAAGAATTGTCCTACTATAAGGACAGTCAAACAATGCAACCGACATAAAGAGTAATTTATGTCTCGCCTCCAGGAACCCACGAATAATGGAAAAGGTTTTAATGCTGAGCTTGTGATTTAATGAAGCACTCACGACAAAGACTGGTTGAGACAGATTGTGCTGAATGCGATTTGAAAGCATTGTAACAAAGTTATAAGTCTGTGCTTAGGGGAAATAGCTGGTTAAGAGACAAAACACCGAACAGAAACAAGACATGTTTGATATTTAATGTAAAAATCACATAAAAAGTATCAACACGTATTTACCGACGTTCCGACAGTTTTCATAAAATAATGTGTTATAATCTGTCTCTTAATTTTTCTATTTTTTTAAAATAATTCTTGAATGGTATCAGAGACATCTATTGGAAGTGCAAAGAAATATCTAGACCTTAATAAATTTTCTGCCTGCGCAGATTAGCACAGATTCAATGTGCACTCTGTCGGTGGAAATAAAAAACCAACTTACAGAGAAAAGCGACATCTTTTAGGATGTACACTGTATACAAGTATGCTAGATTAAAGAAAAAACCATAGCACCAAAACTTATTTGTCGAACAAAACATGGGAAAATATTTGAAGCAATAGATGGCGATGAAATTAAATAAAAAATTCTTAGAAAAATATTTATTTCTCCACCGTTTTAACGCGCACATAGTCTCTGCCCTTTTTCCATTAAAAATACACATTAGGCTTCTATCGCACCTACCAACCAAATCAACTAGTCAACTATAGTTAATATTTAAAAGTATAAAACAACAAACACTACAAGAAAGAAAACCAACAAAACTTATTTAACAAAAGTGAACAACTATTACTTAACACTAACTTGAAATACTTAACCAAAAACCTTTACACAATGATAACATACCATATTTAATACAAATTATCTAAGTAATGATTTTGGTAACAATAATTTTTATTAATATATATTTTATAAATTTGTATAAAAACACTCAAACCAAAGCAAGATAGAATTCCTTTAAAATAAAAAAAAATGTAGGACTATTAAATGATACTACAGAATAGATAAAAGTACTAGTATTTCTAACTTAATTTAGTACAAAAATGCAGTAGCTGAATACAAAACTAGATTAATAATGTGGCTGCGAAAATATTAAGTCAGTGGTGTTTGCCTTTCTCGAAGACATTGGACATAAATTGCGTCTCGGACCTCTAATAGCAATTTATCTTCTACGTTCGGTTCAATTGTTTCTCTGAAAAAATAATTGATCTAAGAACACAATACTTTCTAACACTTCAATTTTAAATTTTAGAACCGCCTTTAAAGTAATGTTACTATCCCCCATGTTTTTGGGTAATTTTAATATTGTAACATTATTGTAGCCTTCGGTTAATTGTTTGAGAAAATTTTATTAATCGAAAGAATAAAATAAGTTCCGGAGAAGTAAGAAACAAACCAGATGTGGAAAGATAAAAGTAAATAAAATCTCTAATGCTATATTTTAAATGGAACAAATTCCTTTAAGTGCTCTTATTGTTTCATATTCATCAAACGGAACAACCGCAGGGGAAAACCGCCTTATATATTAACAGAGCGAAGTATTCACTTTTAAAGTTGAATTTAAAAGGAAGATATAATATTTGTATGTTTAGAGTTTGACATTTCGTTACAATCCAGAGACGTTTGCTATCTTTGTATTATATATTAATGAACAATAACACTATTCGGTGTACCGTTTGGCATAATTCGTTAGTGACTGTTAACCTTTAAGGTTTAGGCGTCCACTCCTAATATTCTACTTATGGTTGAAACAATTTTAGTCCCAAATTCTATTTCAGCCTGTGAAAATCCACCTTTATTATAGTTAAAGTTTATAATTTTATTTAAATAGTCCAGTACTTAATCCTTTGGCTGTTATTTTCTTTAATGCTGGCTATATATAGTCTTTATTATCTGGTATTCTCGTAACTATTTATATCTCATAAGTTTGTTCGTTTATTTTATTTGTTTTACAGTACTAATAATAACACATTTTACCGGTGAAGCCGGTCTTAACATAAAGTCATGTTATGACTGTCTTAAAACCTTTGAAGGTTACAATATACTTAAGCTTTGTATATGTAATGAGCGGTTTCCACTGTTAATACACGTGTACAGGGACATATAGCTATCTCGCTCAATTTTATTAAAGAAAACAGTGATAACAATAGGATTTGATACATGTCTTTAGGCAATGGAAATTCAGAGTTTTGAGCAGCACATTTTTGTAAAAGAATTTTGTAAGTGAAATAAATAATTAAACCAAATTAAATATTACATTAATTATATCAAACTGAACAAAATCCCAATTAACAAAGCTAAAGATTAACAAGATGAATATCGGAATCGAATAATTGCCGAAATTACGTCAATACGACTCAATGATTTATCAATTAAGATCTCATGAATTAACCTGAGAGTTCGATATGTCTTCATTATAGCATTTGTGAATCATCGTTTTATTTAAGACTAGTATATTATTAAATTAATTATAAATTCACTTCAACAATATTCACTTTTCAAAAGCTTATTCGGAGAATTAATACGTGGGGTGATATTTAATCTTACGACTACCGAGAAGTGTCAATAACACACGGGATCTAGGAATGAATACAGGATCAGTGACGGGACAACTCTCTGCAGAAATATATTCATAATAAAAAAATACCTTACTTATTAAATACGAAAATTGTGAACGTATGTTTGTTACCACGTTACTTGAACGCCTGAATGGTTTTGGATATTGAAAAATAGATTATAATAGCGCATAGCTTGTCTGTACTCCTAGAGATATATTTTGATTTCCACATAATAAGTTAAGATACCCAGCACTCGCAATAAAATAAATTAAGTTTTTTCCACGCGGACGATATCGCGGGCAACATCTAGTTGTCCATAAAACTTTTAATATTCTTATTGAATAAAGCAGTAGACACACAAGTGGGTAGCATATGCATTATTTAACAACAACATTTTATTATTAAAACACGAAGCACTTCATCATTTCACGTTCAAATTACATTTCTAACACTGTCTGCATATTTTTGTTTACATAATAAGGGTACGACTGCAAGTAAGGCGTCCTGTTATGTTTGTATAATTTAATCAAAACATTTGTATACTGTCGGGCTCCACTGTCGATATATTAAAACATTGCCATTCCTCATTACTTCAGAAAACTGATATATCTATAATTTGCACTATAAAATGAGCTTTGAATTCAATGACATCGCGGTTTTTTTGGGCAGTATACAAAAAAGTTTATAATCAAAAGATTATAATACATTATGTTGTTACGCTTGCTACTCTCATGTTATTGTAGACGCGTTGTATATCACTGTGGTACTGAAAAGAGCAAATCCTCTGACTTTCGAATATAGTAAGTACATCTACCCAAAAAAAAATATTTATAAGGATAGAATCATCTAAAATACCATTAACGCGGACAAAGTCGTGAGCAAAAGGTACTACTCTATAAAGTGATATTTTAACTAACCAGTGTTTTTTAATAATCATGAACACTAATAAGATATTTTTTTCTATTAATATTGTTTCTTGTACACACCGATGACCTTCCAATCAAGATAATCAGCTTTATTAAGAATTGATGAGGTATAGCATAAAGCGAGCCAATTTAATCCAATTTATGTATGGATCGGAAGCGGTCCCCGGGGACGTCTAAAAATCCACGATTTCTGACTATACCTCTACATCGCATTACCTTCAGCAAATCGTTCCTGCAACTCGAAGGAAGCACACGCTAATAGAAATCATACGTAAACATGAATGTTGTTCTCTTGCTCGGAATAACAACAGTTATTTTAGATACTTTATGCAGTGCTGAAATAACAAATATCCTACCATATTCTCGGCCAGATATAACATTATCGTTTTATGTGGATTTCATCTCGTTGAATCGTATAAGAAGAGACGATTTGGAAGTAAACAATACTAAAGAAACGACAAATAAATTAACGGATTTAGATGGAATGAAAAACACTTCGAATTCCAATGAAACAGAGCGGCATGATCGTTTGATTGCCAAGTTCAAAGCTACGTGGCCGCTTTGGATATGGCGTGAGTATGGTTATTTTACGGATGATTATTTGGAAGTAATAAACGAGCATTGGCTGCAGTTCGCGCCGCCGGGAGCCGCGTGGCAGAGGACTTTGGCGAGCATGTACGTCTTGTTCTGCACAGTCGGCGGCTGGGGCAACATAATAGTGCTTTTGATGTATTTCAAGTAAGTAAACATGTCTAAATGTCTACGACATCGTTAACTTACGGATAGGATAAAATAGCACATTTGTACACCATTGTTTGTACCCCTTGTATATTCTTAAATATTAACAAAACAATAACTATTGACTATTATAATAACATTAATAAAAGTTCTATTCTAACTTTCAACATCGGAAATAAATTAACCATTACCACAGACAATAAAATACAATATATAGAAACATTTTATACTGCTCCTGTATCTCGTTACATCAATGCGTTAACCGTGGTTTTATTTCGAACTAAAACAAGACAATAGCAGTAAAAATTTTTAGGATCACGAGAAAAAAATTACTTCTGCTAATAGTTACGAAAAACCCATGCTGTGTTAAACAATTTAAGCCAAAACTTTTTTACTGCCTTCTTGACAAGATAAACAATCTATACTAATATAATAAAGCGTAAACACACACTTCTTTGTTACCTAAGTTGTCAGCAATTACA
>LD700007.1:4906042-4921319 GCA_003118335.3 Papilio memnon | reverse complement strand
TTTCTTCGATCTTCCTCTTCCTTTGTAGCTATCCACATTCATTCTAAACACTTTCTGGTTTACGGCAAACAAAAGGCAAAATCAGCTATTGTTATATCTTACAATTTAGCGTAAAATAAACTATTTATCATACGATTTAATACTGAACTTATAAGCTTGTAATTTCGCTGGATTTTAGGAATAGGCTAGTTTGTGATTTTTACTAATCTATAATATTTAAAAGACCATAAACACATATTGAAGAAATGTAAGTTTTTGACAAGAATTTTGAGACCCTTCTGTACGGATGAATGAGTGAAGGTCGTCTCTGCCCAAACTTATTAAGTGGCTACTTGTTTGGGATCAGGGTCAATGTTACAGTTAGTTAAAACGTGTTCCAATTTTATTAAGTAATATTCTTATAATCAAATAATTTAACTAAACTTTGTAATAAGAAATATCTATACTAATATTATAAAGAGGATTTTTTTTTTTATTTTTGTATTTTTGTAGGTATTGAAATAACTCTAAAACTACTGGGCCGATTTTAAAAATTCTTTCACCGTTAGAAAGGTAATTTATCTGTGAGTAACATGGGCTATATTTTTTAATTTCACGCGGGCGAAGTCGCGAGCAACAGCTAGTGAGAAATAAATTGTGATTATATTAACATTTAATATGACTATTTATTGAGCTGCAGTCAGTCGGTACTTAAAAAAATAGTTAAGCCCAAAACTTAACACTGTTATTTTATTTCACGTTACAAAAATGTATGTTTACTATATTTGTGACTTCATAAAACTTATGAATATATGCTATAAAAGTAATGGCTCAATAAATCGAACAAAAACAATATTTTATTGCCTCCTTGCTATTACATATATTAAAAAATTATTACCATCTTATGATGCAAATTAATATAATAAATATATTTTTTCCCAACATCAATCCTGCGATAAAAAAAACATACAGACAACTTGAATACCTCCTTCTTTTGCGAAGTCGGTCAAAAATAATTTCCAGCATAACTTCAAAAATATCGTTGTAAAGCAATCAAGGGGTTAAAGAACAAAATTATTGGGGGGCTTTATATGTTAAATTAATCTTACTAATCCAATTATCTTGTCTTATAAAATATAATTACTAAAGTTTATATGCACAAGTTCTCGTATTCCCTACGAGCGTTCATGCCACGATTTATTGTCGTGTAATAAAATAACTTTCTTTCGCGAGGTGTAAATTTTGCTATACGCCAAGTTTCGGTTAAGGCGAATTTATAGCGCTGATGTCTGATTTTAATTCATGTGTTTACAATATTTTTAGGGTTAAGCGTGAGTTTCCACTGGTAAAACAATTTAATTCTACTCATTAGAAAAAACAATCAATTATAAAATGTTTTTATACATTCCTTTAATCAAAAAAAAATCTACGCAATAACATAAATGCGAAATGGATTCGCTTTTTAATATAACAGTTTCCAAGTGCACATCAATTAAATTATAAATAACTGGAAAAAATTCCAATATTTTTTTTGAAAAAACAGTTTTTTCCAATACGCATTTCATTCGTCATCACGATCAATATCCGCCTCTGTGTGATTCTTTCACTTTTGACATTCAATTCAACTGGACCAATTTATTTTAGACGTGTGTAATTAACGTAAAAATTCGGATAAAATTTCCATATAAAAACAATCATTTCTTTTAATTCAAATTTTTTATTTAAATAGACCTCTGACGTAAACGTTATTTCGTTTACAAAAAGTTTTCTCGAACATTCAGGTTGTCTCATTATCGTCTAAATATCTTTTGTGTGAGTTTCACTAGTCAGTCGGTACCTCTGTTACAACCCTCGTTTCACATCTAATGGAATATTATACAAGTCTAATGAGGGTCTCCTTTAAAAGTCTTTAATTTTGTTTTATCAAGGCATAACTATATAGTTCTGCTTAGTTTACTGGTCAATTTCATAAATCTTCAAAATTCACACCATCTTACTTTTCAGGCTTGAAATTCTTCGACGGTATGCAATCCTGCCATGCCATTAATATACTTATTCCTAACTAACAATTCGAACTTCAAGAAAAGAATCTAAGATTTTTTACAATGGCTCTGACGCATTTCTAGTTTTTTAGTATTAATTGACGTAATTAATGTATATAACTTACTTCAAAAACTTGCAATTACGTATAACTTGCGTAAAGATACTTCGTTGACAATCATACACTTCGATATATACTTTAAGTTACCTTACCTCTGTTGAAAATAACATTAGTACGTGTTTAAAAATAACTTAACAAAATGTACAACTTGTTTGTTAAAACGTATTACTTCAAAGGAGTCGAACGACGCAATCTCTTGTAAGGTCTCAAGTCTCACGTTGAATGGTTCTCCTGTGAGATATTTACGTCACGTTTTTATCGCATTTTAAATTCTCTCTGTTTGCTACTTCACTTGTCTCGAATTCGTTAGGAAAATTTTATTAGTTTCACTAAAACGAGAATCGTATTCAAAGCAAAATTGTATTCATTTTCACAGGTAATAATTGTAATCGGATATATTATATATTTATTTGTTGAAAGCATATTAAGGAATATACATTTCAATGTCGATAAGTTCAATAAAACTAAAGCAATTTCTTGAAATGACCTGTATCTTGGTATATAATTGGAAAACCAATACTTTTTGTTAGACGGAAAATTATTTAAATTGTTATTTAATTGTTCGTTACGAAAGTAACAATCCTATAAATAACAATAGCGATGACGGATCGAAAATATCTGTCCTTAAATATAAGTTCGCTAACAAAATTAAGAAGCTTATCTGCAAGCCTTATTGCTACTTTCTCGAGATCAAGTAATCTTTAAAATAACGTAGGGATCCTTTCTTCTAAATTTATAATCCTTGTTAATTAAATCCAAAGAGTGTAAGCTTATTTTAGGAACATTGATTTTGTACAAAAATTGATACCTCTTAATTTCTCAACTAAATTATCAATCAATCAATGATTTGAGAAAATATTGAGCAACTTAGCTTCAATACCATCAAAGTGTTTTTTTCTTTTAAATGGAAAAAACCTTCTTAGAACACACACTGAATACAAGAGAGACCTTTCGTTAGTAACTATTGATAGTGAACAACAATGAAAAAAAAACTGTTTATCGAAAAAGTTAATACTCGGTTCACGTACGTCAACATATCTTTGATCGTGGGTAAAAGAAAACATTAAAAGAGGCTTGTTACCTATTTATATTTCAGATGTCGCACGCTGCGGACGGCGGGAAACATCCTCGTCGCGAACCTGGCTCTCAGCGACTTCATAATGCTCGCTAAAACTCCTATATTTATTTTCAACTCGTTTAACCTCGGCCCGGCATTAGGTAAAACTGGTAAGTATCCCCTAAAAATATATTATAAATAATTTATTGCACGCTTATATTTTCTGGGTAAATAAAATAAAATGTTAGTAGTAACGGAAATGTTTTTCTTTCAAAAATTAATGTATCAATGTTAACAATAAAAAAAAACTGTGTTATTTGTGGAAAGTAAGGTTATATGCCTAAACAAAAAAGCTTCAAGGTGGCCGAAGTCAAATTATTTTTTTATTTAAAAAAACGCGTTTTTATTTTACCTAAGAACCTACTCTAATTTTTGTTAATTGTAATAAGATATAATAATGAATTTATTATTGCAGGTTGTGTCATATATGGTTTCCTGGGTGGTTTAACTGGAACAACATCTATTGCGACTCTAACAGCGATAGCATTAGATCGATATTGGGCCGTTGTCCGTCCTCTGGAGCCCCTCACAGCACTTACCGCAGTAAGAGCCCGAATTCTGGCAGTGGGGGCTTGGATCTACGCCGCTATATTTTCTGCGATACCGGCTTTAGACATCGGCTATGGACATTATGTGCCAGAGGGGTACCTGACGAGTTGCAGCTTCGACTACCTTACAGAAGATTTAGGACCTCGTTATTTCATCTTCGCATTTTTCTGTGGAGCTTGGCTCTTACCATTTTGCACGATTTTCTTCTGTTACACAAGTATTCTACAAGTAGTCGTTTGCAAAAGGAATATGTCGTCCAAAAATCAAGAACAAAGATTGTCATCGAGACACGTAAAAGAACAAACGAAACGAAAAGCGGAAATTAAATTAGCTTTATTAGTCATAATTGTAATTGCTTTATTTTTTATATCGTGGACACCCTACGCTATTGTGGCACTTTTGGGCATATTCGGTAAAAAGAACCTAATTACACCCACGGCTTCGATGATCCCAGCGCTATTTTGTAAGACTGCAGCTTGTATTAACCCTTTTATTTACATCATAACGCATCCTAAATTCCGTAAAGAGTTACAGAAAATAATATACAGGGACAAATCGAAGCGTATGAGCGGTACGTTGAGAACTACTGGATATTATACGGATTCCAGCAAGATGCACAGACCAAGCAAAGACTTCAGCGATACAGATGTTGAAATACTTGAAATGAAAGACATTCCTTTCCGAACTGGTTTAAATAGAAACTCTAGTTATAATTTAGAAACGATATCTTCGCGGGTCTCCGAACGCGACGGCTCGCAGAGAAGTGCAAGTTTGAAAAGTTTCGAAGAAAGCGTCGTCAGCCCACCCTCGTGGTACACTAAGCCACAATTTTCTAAAAAAAGAAGTTTCCAAAGAAGATCATCACAGAGAGCGGGGCAGTAAATGTTACAATTTTATTTTTGAATGGTATTAATATTACAAAAATCATTAAGCGTATATTTTATAGACGTAGTAGTGATATTTATTGCAATTTGAAGGCACTTCTTATTATGTAAATAAATGTTTAGGTATGTTCTATTGTCACGGGTGAAACCTAGTCACGATAGATGATAGTATCACATTAGTTATAAAGATTGTAGATGGAGACAAAAACCAGGGCGGGATTACAAGGTGTACTGAAAAACAGACCATAAGGTAGAAAAATGACCGGAACAAGTCATTGATAGTAATACGGCGTCATCAGTAACTAATCATGATTACTTATCGTATTTTATGCTGCTCTGGGATGGTAAACTTTGTTAAATATCTAATACAAGTTTCTGAATGAAGTTGAAAAAGCTTATTTTCCTATTCGTGTTAGCTTTACTTACTTACTTACTAGCTTTAGTAGCAAGTAAAATAATACTTACATAAATATTAAAAGCTTCCAAGATATAAAAGCATTTTTTTCCTTATGATTTCCTTATTTGACTTGAATTCTTCAAGTGAAAATTGGTAAATCTCATAGTCTCAATTTATGTTAAGAACTCTACGTTTTCCATTAATCCTTGCATGGTGAACCTATTATTAATTCAGTATTAGTTGTTATTTAAAAGAAAAATTGAGAAAAATGTGTGTAAAATGCAATATGTATTCCTAAATAAGACGATTATACTGAGATTTTAATCTAGAATGTGTTAAAGGAGGATTATTTTCAATTTACCTTCTAAAATGCATATGTAGATGTCTTTAATTTTTCTCGTAAAAATATATGTGACTATTTATTAATGTTTGTTTTATTGCACTTTACTATTTAAATCATTTGCAACTGAAAATACTAAATTAACGGTTTGGTTACGCCAAAACCAAAAACAGTCAACGACATCTCTGCTGCAAACGATGTTCCGGACCAATTTCGAACGAACGCTATCCGTTCTACGAGTAATATGCTAGCCTATTTTTTTTAGCAGAATTGTGAATCTTGAAGTGAGATAATGATGATCAAATCTGAACTGAACCTACTCATATGCTTGTAATGCGGAACTGCGTTCCAGTTTCGAAATTCATGGTTAAATTAATACAGAAATGTACGATTCCTACTCGTAAAATGGAACGCAGCCAGTCATTTATTTTGACAGTTGTAATCAAAATAACAAATTTTATGTCAATGTCATAAACAAATATGACTTATAAATTTCATAACCTATCACATATTTTATTTGTTATAAGAGAAAATATTCGTAATATTAGGTATTTCAGTAATAAAAAACCATATAATGTCCTATTTTTTGGGTCCGACAACATTGCACTCAGTAGCCTAAAACGCGTAAATGAGTTTCGGTGAGTTTTTAGGAATATGTCTGATTATCATTTTAATATTTGTTTTTACTTTTTATTTCGTTTTAGAAAAGAGGAAAGTAAAATTGACCGTCTTTCTCTAGTCACAGCAAATACTTCCAAAAATAAATCAGCTATAGAAAAATACGCTTACTTACAAAATATAAACACTCTACAATGGCCTTTACAACATCTTCACATTGGAGAATACGATATTGGTTTAATTGTAGCGTTTGGACACCTGATTAAAAATGATCTACTCATGAAATTTCCTTTGTGAGTATTTTTTATTTATTTGTAACTGATATGAGTATAAAAAGTACACATAAGCACTATTTCATTGTTTCTCACACATACCATATAGGAGTAGAATTTTAAACATAGTGACTTTACAAGAATATATGAATCAAGTGCTTGCTGGCCTTTTTATTCAAGAGGCTTATCATCCCACCTTTTATAGGCGGCTATTGTTTCTGTAACACCATGATTTGAGCCTATTTTGCATGTCTTACTTATTGTTATTACTGTTCTACTCCAGGGGAATGGTAAATGTTCATCCAAGTCTTCTGCCTCGCTGGAGAGGAGCCGCACCTATAATTTATACTCTTCAACATGGTGACCATGTTACTGGAGTCACACTTATGAAAATAAAACCAAATGTTTTTGATGTTGGTAAGTATATTGTAATTCTTTGATTCTGAATGTGATTATTTTAAGGATATAAAATAAAAGCATTCTTTTCTCAGGTGAAATAATAAGTCAACAGAGAGTAACAGTTTCAAATGATATTAAATTACCAGAATTGACAGAGGAATTGTCAACAATTGGTGCCAACATGCTTGTGGATTGTTTAAGGCATTTACCCCATAGTTTAGAGAATGCCCAGCCTCAAAGCAGTGAAGGAGTAACCTATGGTAGTTATATCATTTTGACCCTTAAATGCATGATTTTTTATGTAATTGTGAAATAACTATTTCAGTATATGTTTTGAGTCATAGATTAAGGGAAAAATAATTTAAAAAATCTTGATTTCAATAAAAACTATACTTTTGTTTGTAGACTTGGCAACAATATGCATTAAATGAGTTAAGATTTTGTGTAGTAATATTACTTATTTATTAATATGTATGTTTCAGCAAAGAAAATCAACAAAAGTATATGTGAAGTTAGATGGTCAGAAATGAGCACTATTCAAGTGTACAACTTGTATAGAGCAATATATGGTCTTTATTCTCTCAAAACAAAGTTCAGAGACAAAGAAATGAAACTATTCAATGCATTTTTAGATGACAATAATGAAATTGAACCAAATAGACCTCCGGGAACTCTCCAGTATTGTGAAAGAACTAAATCTATAAGGATACTGTGTAGGGATAATAGATATATACATTTTAAATCACTTAGAATAATAGGAAAAAAAGAAATCACTGCTATAGATTTTTATAATGGTTATATTAAGAATGTACCATCAGACAAGCAACATTTAATGGTTTGTTAATATTTTGTGAAAAATATATGTGATTTTAATTTTACCAAGAGTAATTTTTGTTATAATTGTTCAATTATTTTGTGATTATGGAAGACTAGATTATGCCCGCGACTCCGTCCGCGCGGAATTAAAAAAAAAACAAAAGTCAGTACTCTGTGTTCCTCCAGAATATCCTCTACATCTATACCAAATTTCATAGAAATCCGTTAAGCCGTTTAGGCTACAAACTCTAACAAACATCTATCCATCCATCCATCCATCTAAACTTTCACATTTATAATATTAGCATGATGATTAACAACAGTATGCAAATAGTTTATATGAAGGCACTATCCAAAACTTGGTGATTAGATCTCAAATGATTCATTTGAAGGATTTGAGTTACAGTTGTCTATTAGTTATATATATGTTAGGATATTTATTCCAACAAATAAAACAACAAATCTTGATTGTAAATATGTTTTTTATTCAACACACACAACATATATCTAAACTTTTCATATTTCAATAATGATTGAGTAACATTCTATCAATGTTTATTAAACTACACTAACGACAAGCAATTCACATTGAGCATTTATAATTGTAACAATGGTATTATTTTTAAACCAGTTATTTTTCTAAAAATGTTTGGAATTAAAAGATATGGTTAACAGAAAATTCAACTTGAAAAAAGCACTAATTATCCTTCTACAATCTATTTTAATTGAAAATCTATGCTTAAATTCGCTAATTGGTGGGAGGAGTTAGTAATATAATATATTTTTTGTTGTGATTTTGTGATTTACGAATTAAAATATGAAGTATCTTATTAGGTTACGAGGTTTAGGCTAACCGCCACCTGCCCTCGGCCACCTCAATCCCGGTGATGCTGTAAATGCCTCCTCAAGGCAAACAGTGGCAAATCAGCCACAAAAAAAACTTACATTGAAATATTATTTTAAAGTCAACATCCCGGGTAAGACACTAAATAAATAAAATTTGAAGAGAATTACATAATCAATAAATATATTTATAGAATAATATTGGCTGAAATAGTGTATAATATTTGTGAATATCATCCATCAGTTAGGCGAAATACATTTATAAAAAATAAAGATGTACACAAAATGTCAGAGTCTGAGAATGTAAAACAACAGAGTCTATTTACTGGTGATGGCTTTTTTTATCTTTTACAATCGGAAAAAAAACTCTTGTCATTTCAACCTGATCTGACTTTTAAATTCTAATCTAATGATCATTTAAACTCACTTATCTGCGCTAAACTAGCTCTCTCACTTTGGCAATACTTCAAGCGGCTAGAATTAAATACATATAAACAAAAAGAAACATACCTATTTAAAAACTTTGGTTTTACATAACTTATTTTTAACAAATTCAACAATCTAATTTTCAATACTGTGTTTTCAAGTAACGGTAACTCATTGTCGGAATTTTTAATGAATAGTCAATGGTTTCACTGCACACCGGCTTTTACCCTGGAAGAGAAATCAAAAAGCATTAAAGATGAGTATTCTGCGATAATATACGAAAACATTTATTTACGAACACCGAAAACAATCTGTTTTAACCTTCTACAAGCAACATCCACGATATTTATGGGGGGGAAATTATTACATTAATTTTGAATCCAGGTTTGACATTGTAATAATAATCTACCTTTTTCTTAAGCCGCGATTTAAACCTACGTAAATATTAAAAAATTGTGTGCATTTAATTCAATTCATAAATTAATAAATAAAATAATTCTAAGGTATTAAAGAAACAA
Organism: Papilio memnon; assembly: GCA_003118335.3. NCBI lineage: Eukaryota > Metazoa > Arthropoda > Insecta > Lepidoptera > Papilionidae > Papilio > Papilio memnon. The sequence continues at coordinate 4,912,000 of LD700007.1, read as the reverse complement.
TATTAGAACATAATCTTGCAAGACCACTCAGGCATGTTTTAGTAAAAAATACACTTCGGTGTTGGCATCGAAATTATGTGAAAATGATCTAATATTCTAGAATATGATACTTACCTTTCATGTTAATCACACTGTGAACTATCCACTACGACATAAGAACACATTCCTGTAGGCTTTATATGAACACGAAATATTAAATGTTTATGATTTGATTACACAAAATAAAGTTAAAACAACACGTTGAAAACCTTATGAATACGATCTAAAAATCATCTTGTATTCTCTAAAGTCACAACAGTTTTGTTCCAGATGATTGAAACCAGAAATATCCTCAGAAATGCTAAAATAGACTTTGACTACATTTGTATGTAAAATTAGTTTTATATACATACAATTTCCGACTATATACGACAAAATCATAGGTTTTCCTTCACGACCTTTGTCACCTTTAAAAAAAAATCCATTAAATATTATAGGACTGGTTTCTCCAAATAAATAGACTCCATGTGATAATTAAAAATTGCAATATAATCGAGTGAATACACAATGATAAAACAATACAATGGTACTATACAAAAACAGAAGCCTCTAAATTCTATCTTACCTTATACACATTTAGCAAATACAGCAATGTGATTTTCTAACAATCCGTACTCTGAAAAAGATAAGTTCAACAATACCTCAGCATTTATCAAAAATATAGGCTTCTGTTTTTCTTATATGGAACTTGAATTAATGTCCAATGAAATGTTTGTGAAATGATTCAATTTGCAAATGTTACATATGGCAAGTGGTATAAAAATACTTTTATTTACAAAAATTTCAAATCCCACACTGTTTTAATGTTGGTTTTAACATTTTTTTTAAGTAGACTAGAATGACAAGTCTTATGAAGATTTCACAACTCTATTAAACAAAGAACAAAAATAAATTTTGTAATCGTATGCAACATGCAATACTTTGTAGTATAAGTAAATTAAAAAAAAGATGTAATGCACACTAAAGTTTTTTAAAATTTCTTATTTATATTTATTTGCTATCTAAAAGTTTATCGTTAAGTTTGCATTGATCACTTATACCTTAAATTATCATAAAATAAACATGTCACTGGAAAAACCGACAAAATTGAATTAACCGATAATAAAGAAAAAAGATAAAATTCAAAAGAATAAAATTAGGCTTACAAGACTATTTTTTGCCTGATTAAAAAAAAACATTGACTTAAACTGGACTTACACAACAAAATAGTAAAATGAATGAGTAGCAGCCAAATAATAACTATTAATGTAATTAACAATTAAAAAAGAAGAAAAAAAACAAACATTATTCTTAATATTACATTAGAAGTTCTTAACAGAAAATGTTAGATGTACTTTTTGTTTATACAACAGTGAATTATGAAAAAAAACATGCAACTGTCAAGACAAAAGTTAAATTTAAACAGTAAAATTAAAATCCTTGTATAAAAATTTAAATGAAGTTCAGTTACCCCAAAAAAAAAAATTTTGCGCCAAATGATTGACGAAAAAAGGACATTGATAACATTAAATGGAATAAAAAATTGTGAAAAACAACAAAATTTAAAAAAAACCGTAGACTCTCACTGAAAAAAAGTGTACAAAAAGCATGATAGTTATATTTTTTTTAAAGATTTTTTGTACAAATTTTGTCAGTTGAAATCCAAAGTGATTTTAAGTCCGACCAATGATGCGTGCTGTGATTGCCAAACTTTTTGTTATCAATGAAGGATGTTAAAAATTACTGAAGTTAAAATTAAAATGCTTGATAAAATGTAGGCGTGTAGGCGATATTTGCGTGAAACAAATTGGATATCTTCATTCCGCTCACAGAGAACATTTGGGGGTCAGCGGTTTCCTAGAATATTAGTGAACAATTTATAAGTTTTTTTTTAAATCGATTTTAAAGCAATGTTATGATTAATGGAAAGCTGTTAGCGCATAAACATAGGCGATATAAAAATAAATCATAAACAATAGTCCCTTAAAATGTTTTATTAATATGGATTTCAAAATAAAATTATATAAAAACATGCAGATAAAATTTTACGTCGCGGCAAATATTTTTATAGATCAAAAAAATGTGTAAAAGTAACGAAAATAGCAACATTCACCACGCGTAAATATAAAAGCGATTAAAAAAAATAAAAAAGATTCTATAATCTTGTATCTTTAGTTTTTAATAGATACTTATATTCTTGGGGGCGAATCTGAAAACGTAAAAAGCACATATAAACAAAAACATGCACAAAATACAAATAAGTTAGAACGATTTTAGTAGAGAACATTTTTGTCATTGTTAGAAACGAAATATAGGATTAGCAGTAAGAATGAAAGGAGTTTGTTATTTTTTTGAATTTTTTAATCAACATACATAGACCTACTGACTAAAGGAAGGTGCAAATAGTTAAAGAAGATGTGCATTACAGAGCTAGTTATACATTTGTACCGTGTGCTTACGCCTACACAATTAAAAACATCAATATTTTCGCTATCTGATAAGGGAGCACTTCAAAACGTTCATTTACAATGTATCTTGCACCTCGAAACTAGATAACGGCCCCCACTGGATGAAAATGTCAGCTTATTTGACAGATTAATACATCGATAGATAACACCTTAATCAATATTAGCAACAACATAATATAAAACTTTATTAGAACAGGTGTCAGTAATTTACACAACGATGCTATAAATACATGCTTTTACACTAACTGTGAATTCCCACTGTCAAAACATGTTTTATGTACAATCGGAGATATTGGCGGTGTTCCTTAAAAGCTACAACACTTAAAACATTTTGAAACGAGACGCGTACAACGCACCTCATAAATGTATCTGTACGAATAAAGGTCGGTTAATGATACACAGCTCTTAAGCTAAGAAACTCTTTTTATTATGATTCCTTCGTTTACCTCACTCAATGCTATCTAATTAGTTATTTGTAGGACGAATCTAATTGCAATGAACAAGGCAATGTTCCCTCAAGTGGAACACCGCGGATTTCCGCGATTATACATTGCAGTGCGAACTCACAGTATCACCAAACAACCCGCATACGATTTGAACAACGTTTCGAAAAATCCCAATCGATAAAAATAGCTAAGTACAATACAATGCTAATATAATCTCTTAAATCCAACAATCCAACCTTACATACAGAACCGTTATCTAAGTACTAGCACCCTGTAAAATATACATAAATATAGTGTACATAAATAAACGAAGTTATTTACATAAGTTATTGGATGCTACTCTACGTTATTCTCTAGATAATTCTAGAAGCTATGCAGAAGAAAGCGGTTAGTGTCGGTCTTACATGTGCTCCGGATGGCTGCGGATGCAGTCGATAAAGTCGCTGGGCTTCAGTTCACCTCTGCAGATGCGGAATACGGCGGTGAAAAGCGGGAATCTGAGAATTTTAAACAATGAAATATTCAGAAAGTCAACTATAATAACTGTATTATAGCAACTGGCAAGTAAAACTGCACAAAAGTACTATGCAATCTTATAAATCTTAAAGTAAATCTCATCCTTACGACTATAATTTCTTAACTCAGTAATCTATACTATTATAAAGAGGAAAGATTTGTATTTTTGTACGTATTGAAATAACATAAAAACTACTGGGCCGATTCTAAAAATTCTTTCACCATTAAAGCTACGTTATCACTAACATAGGCTATGCGTTTTTAATATTTTTTATTTCACGCGGTCGAAGTCGCGAGCAGCAACTAGTAAAAACATAGTTGTATGAATATCACGTCATCACCTCATGATATACATTCTCTATAATTTTGGCTATAGTGTTAGTTACGTGAACTGTAGTGTGAAAACCAGCCAATTAACGTTAACATTGACCTCTAATTGAACATGGATGGCCGCCAAGACAAACTATTTCAATCCACATTATTACACGACGTGTGGACCGCATTATCTGCGAGGTTAATAATGTCACGTGGATTATATTACGCTCTACCACAGCTGCAAGGCTTAAACCGGGATACTATACTTTGACTTATATTAAAGTATTAAGTATGTTAATCTTACTAACATTATAGGTAAATGCAAAATTTGTAGATTGATGTTTGTTTGAATTTGTAACCTAAACGACTGAACGGATCTCGATTAAATTTGGCATAGATGTAGAACATGGTCAGAAAGAACACATATAATCGAACACACAGAGTCGCGGCTGAAAGCTAGTGTTTTATAAAAACCTTTAGACATATGTCCTAAATTGTCATAAAATGAAATATCCGTAATTAAAAAAATAGATGTAATAATTTTGGATCAATGATCGTAACTATCGCAAGTTTAATCAGTTTTGTCCGCTCCTACTTGATTTTAAACTTGTGTTGCCATATTGTTGTGCACACATACAGTCAGAAGTCACATAACAGTATATTATTATTTGTTCACATTTAATGTTATGAGGTCAACAACGATAATATTGATATTACTGTTACATTTAAAATTTAAAACTTCGATGTCACATGTTAGAACTGAACCTTTTTGTTCCTTCTCATTAAAAATCAAATATCCTTTATTACTAATTACTTAGTAGTCTTTTGTAGATAAAAATAACATTTAAACACGTACACGTGCTTTCAATGAATTCCTCACGAGTCTTACATCATCTCTCACGTGGTTTACTATGAGAAATGCCAAAAAAAAAATTCTGGCGTGCAAACGTTGGCGTTATATCTCGTTTGAAAATATGTCAAGCTTGAAATTTGAATTCACTGGCAGCAATATTTCATGAACAAGGCTCCCATGTGATTGACGGGTACGATATTATGCAACAAATTATACTGACAATAAACCAATTTTTTAAACATTTACAGTGTAATAAACTACATATAAATTGTAACTTAAACTCACGCTTGAATTTTAGAACCTAAACGAAAAAATAACGTAACACTAAAAATAACTAAAATAGCAATTAAATGAAAACGTCTAATGCCACTAAGATTTTCACGTAATACAATTACGATCACAGGGTGAGTTGGTTGACATTAAACCTATTAAAAACTACTCACTTGTTCTCCATATTTTTGTTCGCGAGCATATGATTGACTTCCTCCGCGGTGATGGGCCCTTGCAGCTTCTGTCCATTCAACATTTCATCTTCTAATTCTTTAATCGACCGACCTGTTTTCACAAACGCCTCCGCCACTCTCCTATTTCTACCGCCTGTAATATAGAATTAGGTAAAAAACGCCTGATAAAAACACTTAAATTTTCATACAAAAACTTTACGCAAACAACTCAAACAGATAATTTAGAAATACGATAAAAGTGCAACGAAATTACACGAATGTCGTAACAAATATTTGTTGAGTATTTAGTAATCTGACTGAGCACATATTAATAAAGTTGAACATATAGCGATAAGACCGCGCTGAGTGCTAAATAGGACGTTGCACGAAAAAGTTGATACCGTTCTCAAGTATATCGATTAAACATACATACAAACGAAATACGTTGCCATACAACTAGATACATTGCTTATCAAAACATTTGCCTGCAAATTAGGGTGTATTTCATAAGTTTTAACAATATAGAAATTTGTTCTTCATTTTACATCACAGGACATCTAGAAACACTGACCTCTATAAACGGACGGGCTATAAGACGCCGTATTTTGAACTTATTTGATTTCCCCAGTTAGAAGCTAACTGTATCGGTTGGTTGCGTTGTTGCGGATTATCCATTTATACAGATCAGTGTCTAGAGGCAAAAATATTTGCTAGAATTGAAAATAGCTTAAAATAATTTTGCTTCGGTCTAGGTAACTTAACTGCGACTTGTGCACAACAAATAATTCGTTACGATTTTTCAAACGCATGGTTTATTTTTATAGAACACATAAAGAACTAACATGTCAATATAGAATTTTATTTATGAGATTTATTACGTCAATGGCAAATAAATATTA
>LD700007.1:4885917-4896770 GCA_003118335.3 Papilio memnon | reverse complement strand
TTATGATCAATCACTCAATAATGTTATGTAAATGAGTTGTGAATGGTATGACTTCATTAACAAGTATAATGCTGATAAATGTAATTGTCACTTGCGAGCATGATATACATGACTTTTAAGTAGTAATTCCACATACTGATAATCTTAAGTTATTATTATTATTATTATTATTGCTCGCGACTTCGAGTGCGTGGAAATAAAAAATAATAAACACCCTATGTTACTAATAACATAGCTTTTAATGGTGTAAGAATTTTTTAAACCAGCCCAGTAAATGTTTAGTTATTTTAATACATACAGAAATACAAACCTTCCTCTTTATAGCATTAAACAACGATATTTAGGTAAAGTATCTTATTACAAGGTCAAAAGATTTCTTGACCTTTAGTTTTTTATGCTTATGATAATTTTTGTTACAGTTATTTAAACGTTCCGGAAATGATCTGATCTTACGCTTAAATATAGAGCTTGTGGAAGCTCTGTGCGGCTTCCAGAAGGTAATTAGAACACTTGATGAGAGAGACATTGTGGTGACTGTGATGCCCGGAGAAGTCATCAAGCATGGTGAAGTGAAGTGTGTGCTCAATGAAGGTATGTGACCGATGTAACTTTAAGTTAATTTTAATGTTTAACCCTTGTGTGTTGTGTGTTATTTATTTATTTTATTTGTTAACAATTGTACATTGTTTTATTTTCAAAAATAGCTGCAAGAATTAAATGTTCAAATAGTCATGACATTGGACTCAAGTCTTAAGTCAATAACTTTAACGGCGTTTTGACATAAATTATTGAAAAACCTTAGCTGTGTGAAATTAAATACTTAAATGTGAATACTATTTCAGGTATGCCTATGTACAAAAATCCATTTGAAAAGGGGCAACTGATCATTCAATTCTTAGTTAATTTCCCCAGCACTATTCCGCCTGAAATCATTCCCGCGTTAGAGAACTGCCTGCCGCCGAGACCAAGGGTAAGTTTTATTTTTCATTTATATTACTGAAATTGTACCTGTTACTTTGAAATTGTTGTTTTATTTTGTTTTTGGTTAAAATCTTATACTTATGTATAGATAAAGGCAGATTTTCTAGTTATCATTTGTCACAGTCGTTTTCAAAGCCCATAGCCATATATCATACTAGCTTCTCAACTCCGTCCAAGGGGAGTTAAAAATTCAAAGACAAATATAATGTGTTTGTTCTTTCAGACTATGTTCTACCTCTGTGCTAAATTTCATCAAGATTTGTTGAGCTGTTTCAGAGATATCTTCTAACATCCATCTAAACTTTCACATTTAATATTAATATGTACTTCTCCTTGTAGATTGAAATCCCTGAAATGGCCGAAGAGTGTAATCTGATCGAGCTGGATCCCGAGCAGGAGAACCGTCGGCGGCGCGGGCACCACGCCGCCTACGAGGAGGACGATGACCACCCCGGCATGAACCGCGTGCAGTGCGCTACCGGATAAGTGCAGCGCCACACCGCCGCACCGCACCGCATGGACCTCCCGCATGGTGCACTACCATAAGCTTTATGTTAGGTGATGTTCACTAAATGTATTGTAAGCCAATCACTAAGCTCCAAAATCCTATATACTTTTACAAAACTTCGTGCGTTGACCGAGCACAAGACATAAGAATAATTGATTGAGGTCTTTTGTATATGTATAAGAGGAGGGGATAAACAGTATTGCTGATCATCGTTACCAATAGACATTCGCAATACCAGAGGAACTACAGATGCATAATCTGCCTTTGAGAAGGTTAGATCATTTCACAAACTGCCTGTATGAGGCAGAAAGTTTCCTGATAACCGCAAAATTGCCATACATCCAGATGCTGTAGATGAATTTAATGGTCTGTTGAAGCATACACTGACTGAATTCTTCATTGTTTAACTTCAATTAAAATATGATTCAAGGAATGGTAAAACGTGTCTGTAGTATCGCTTTACTAAATTTGGCCATGTAGCACAATTCAAAATAATCGTATTGCGACACTCTCCTGCTTGTGTGGCATCACACTTTTTAGTATAAAATCATATTGAATAGTGAGTAAATGTTACTTAACATGTCAATATGAATAATAGCTTAAGTAGAAAAAACTATTTGGACATCTTTCGCTTATAGTCGACGACTAACGATACATTTGGTGAACTAACCCTTGGAATATAAAAGAGGAAACGAATTCAGTATTCACTTCTCGCAATCAATATAGAGAATGTGTCATTTTTTTATTTCTTTATTTTTTAGTTGTATCTGACAAGAATATTTTTTGTTATGGATTTTGTATTTTCAGGTATTAACGAATTTGTAAGTAAAATTATTGTCGTCTACAATTTATTTTGTTCAAGCTAAAACAAATCATGATTGACTTGGTTTAGACACTGTTAAAATATCTTGTGTTTATATTTCTACTTTGTCCAAAGAATTTATAATATTCACCATCTTAATAAATAACTTTGAGCCTTACAAGGTTACTTAACCTTCATATATCTTAACATTTGTATGTTTTGTCATTTGCATTTATTGACAAATAAAGAAAATAAACAGATTTCTATATTGTTTGCTATTAAATTCGTCGCCTCAACTCTAATTCTCACAAATTTCTTCATAAACATTTAGAATTCAACATTGTAATAAATAAAATGATAATCACATAAACTCATTTAAGTCATGTACTTTTATTTTCTCTATCTTCTATTGGACAGAGTTTTTATCACGAATATTCGCCAAAACGTTCGTGACGTCATCGAGAATATTTGTATCAGATTTGTTCAGTTGGTACATGGTAAAATACCAACATATTTCATACAAATTGTGTCCATGTTACGAATATGTTCTCGCAATTGTCACACGAATATTCGTGATAGATCCCCTTATTGGAAAAGGTATGGTAATATGAAGAACAGTTTAGTGCAAGTATATCCACCAATTTCAGTGCACTAATGTAGTATAATGAGAAAATGAAAGTACTAGATTGTCATTTCCATATTTTTTTAGCCAGTAAATAATATCTTGACGATTACGGTAGGATCATGATAATAGGTCCATTAATATTAGGTGCATTAGATAAATTCTAGTAACATTCAAATGATTACTTACTGTGATTTTTATTTTTCCGAGAGCCTTGTTTCACATTACCAACTAAGACACATCTACAAAGTACATATTGAGATTTCAGTTTTTTCAGGGAGATTGAAAAGAGCAACATGTATGGTACAGTTAGCTGCATAAATATGTATTCATTTACAAAACTTGTATAGACCTTTGGTTTGAAAAATATACATCCATGTATTGTCAATAACTTTTATTGATGGTTGGTAGCTTATAAATGGGCATATTAATGCATATTTTTGAAGCCAAATGTACAAGTTTCTCAAGCTTTGTAAATGTTTATGTTATACAGCCGACTGTACAAATATTATAATAGTAATCTACAGTTAATATCTCTTTTGCTATTGCACATTTAAGCTTGCATTGACTTCAATAGTGTACAAGTAGAAAACTTAGTCTATTTGCTTTGTATTTAAATTCCCAGTCTATCCCAGAGTTATAGAAACTGTGTAATGAGGCTCCAATGTTTTAGATTTATTTATGTGGTTGTAAGTTGTGTGTCTATTTACTTATAGTGGATTGGTATCTGGACTGTTTAATTGCATTGCCTAAATGATTATTGGCTTAACATATTTTGTTGGATAATATTCAGCAATAAGCTGGTATGACTAGGTGCCCATTTGTGACTACTCCTGTAGAATGTAAAATTTTATTGTAATAATTGTAATGCATTAAAATAAACATTTTATCTCACAAATCTTTTTATTCTTTCCCTTTAAGATAAAACTTTATGAATACTTCAATGGTTAACACTGTACTCTTCAATTTGTCAAACTATGGAGAAGGAATTAAAAACATCATATGCACATTAATCTATACTTATTAATGTTTTTTTTTATTATATAAAGCGTAAACACACACTTTGTTGCCTAAGATGTGAGCAATTACAACATATTTTTGAATAATTCTTTTTTTAATAAAAAGCCCTACACTTATGTCACGCTTTAGGCTNNNTAAGTTGCTGCCAACATCAAGGAAGCAAGATTGCCATGGTTGGTCATCATGTCATGTCATATTGACATTTGCATTTAATAATTTGACATATGTAGCTAAACAATGAAAAAAAGTTTTTTATAATTTCATGCGGATGAAGCCGCAAGGGAACAGCTAGTAGAATATAAAGTTGAAGTTTATCATGTATATGGGTAAATAAAACAACTTCTAAAATCTTAGTAATTCTTGTAATGTTTGAGCCTGTACAAGAAGGCATGTCCCTTATTGTTGCCAATTGCCATATAACCACTGTTTGGAGAAAAGCTCAGTGTTTGCACTTGATACAAATTTAGTTTATTCGGAAAGTTTTGGAATACATGGTATGATGGCAATTGAATAAGTTTAATTGCATTGGGGTAGTAACTTGATGATACTGCAAGTATTTCTGATGTTCCATTAAATGTTATATCTGTTATTTTGGTTCTTAAATTAGAAACTGTTTTTAATGGCATTGGATACGGAGATGTTAAGTTGGACATTTCATACACATTAACAATGCCTTCACCACTACCGGTAGCTAAAAGTCTACCACATGCACTTGTCTCTATCTTTGATGCAGTAACACAACCTTGATCTTGAAATTTACTTAGTGCTTTAAATGTTGGTAAATCCCACACCGTGATTTCACCTTGCACTCCATAACAATATAACTTATCGCAAGTAGAATTGAAAGCGACAGACACTATATTTGTGTTGTTTTTGAGTGAACGTAGGAGTTCTTTTGACTTTGCACATATTATATACACCTCATCCATACCAATACTTGTCGCAATGTACTTGCCATCTGAAGACAATTTGAAAAAGCTTGGTCGTTTTATTGCTTTAGGCAATTGTATTAATTTGGGTTCCGCCTTGACTAAATTGTAAACACAATAGTTGTGATTCTTATTCGATGCAATATACGCTTCTGTACCATCAGGTGTGAAATGTGCTGAAGAGACAAGCCAGTTCTTCAGCTTGAAGCTGTGGAGTTTAGTATTTACATCTCCTCCAATAGAAAACAAGGAAACTACACCAGATGTACCTGCTACAAGAGATACACTCAGTTTGGGATGAAATTCTAGGCATTGTATAATTGGGCCCTCATTGTTTGTTGCACTATTTATTGTTGGAAACTTTTTGTATTCTAAAAGGTCTCTTGAAAGACCAATTGACTTTACTTTCTGTAAATGTCCAACGGTTCTCAATATTTCATGATTGTCATGCTCTTCATTTTCTTTTTTGTTTAATTCCGCCCAAGAAGGTGTGCCTATTAATGTATTATATTTTTGCTTTAGTTTATTAGCATACAAATTCTTCTCCTTCGAATTTGGTACAGCTGTACTATCAATAAATTCCTCATCATCTTCATCAAACCATGCGGGTTTCTTTTCATCTTTCAATTTGTCTAATTTTGTTGATAGCTTTTCAGTAAACTTGTTACATTTCTTGAATAGAAGGGAAGATAGCCTACAAAAAAAAACGTTTTTATAATATACTATGACAACTCTTATAAAAAAAAAGCAAAAGTAACCTAGGCAATAACCTTACTTGGATTCTTGTTCCTCAATATCTGATATTTTTCTCTTCATTTTATATTATAATCCTTATTCCTTTTTGCCTGACTCAATTAATATTTTAAAAATAATAACACGCAACTGTCCTATACTCGTGGTTCCTATTCTGACATTAACAGCATGACAGCGATGACAGCTGACAAGGCAGAAGACATGTCAACGTAAATCTCAATTTTAAACACATTGCCAGTAATTTTTATAATTTCCCAGTTCTTTTTTCCCTATTTAATTAATTCTTATACTCCCTTAAGTTATTTCCAAAATGTTGATTGTTCCTTATTAGCATGGGAAGTAGCATAAAAACAGTAAAACTGAGATTTTATTTTGGATAAAACATGACACATACTTTTCTTGAAAATTAGTTTAAAATAAAGCCACTAGGGAGCGTAATTTAAAAAGCGATGCGATGTCTCTTTCTAAGCTTTTCTAGTTTGTTTTCCGATTGGAAAATTGACCCTTGAAAAGACTGTAGGTAGGTAGTTTATCCTAAGATAGCAATTGTGGCCAATTGCAGTTAATTTGGACTATGAATGGAACAACATTATTGGTCATTCTTGCCATCCAAGGTAACCATAACCTACATTATAACCCTACCAATCGTAAAGTGTACAACTTAGTGCTTTAAATAAATAAGTGCAACGGACTATATTTATTAGTCGCGTATAGTACTATCTCAGGATCCTTCATTCGTTGTTCGTAAATTCGTAATGTTCGTTCGTAGCATGTCAGTTCGTAAGCATCGTTTGTCGTCAGAAGAAAATAATTAGAGATTTAGATACTAAGTGTATGTTTAAAAGTTATATCCGCATTGCATTAAGGTGTATAAACAGTGATGTTACGAAAGTGTTCGCGAAACATTGGTGATTAAGATGAAGATACCGTTTTTCCTTTGACCTTTTTACATTCTGTAGTGTCAATATGGATCCTAGTAGAATGAAAAATACAGTAGCCTAAAGACACCGACTACCTGTTTTATTGAGTGGTTTCACAATGGAGCCGAAAAGGGCTCCGCCATAAAATTATTTAGAACCAAAATATAGCCCGCCATAAAATCATTATAGTTGATGTCGGTGCAAAAAAAGCGTTTAGTTGAGGATGGTGAAATGTTTGGTGTCAGGAGAGAGGAGGCGGAGCAATGATCTCAGGGCGGACAGAGATGCCAGGTGGAGTTGTCACGCCGCCGTCGGTGGATCGCCGGTCGCGTCCAGCTAGTGAGCAGCTGGCGGGTGCGGAGAGTGCGGAGTGTGATGACTGTGGAGGATGTCAGGCAAGCCCGCGAGTGTGGCCGCGTCGCGAGCGGGCGCCGCGAGTGTGGCGGGCGTGGCGGGAGCGCCGCGCGTGCTGCTGTACGTGGCGGAGCGCCAGCTAGAGCACGCCGCCGCGGGCCAAGAACCGCCGCCCGCAAGTGCCCCTTACGATACACTATACGATATACCTAATCAAACCTCACTGACAAGATCCCTTTATAGAAATGACCAAAGTGACCACAGGAATCCTTCGGGCGTTATCTACAAGTCATTCAATGATGACGCTAAATGTGCATTCGAAGAGAGTGTTACGCAAAGAACTGAATTTTATAATGTACATCCACAGTTTTTAAAAGACCTACATAAAGAGGATAAGGCGGTTGAGAGGCAGGTCAGTGTAAAGAGGGAATGTCCCAATCCAATAGCAACAGAGTATAGTGTAGAGACATTCCAGGGTAGGGTACCTGAGGTGGGGGAGATAGCAACATATCAGAGATGTTCCATAAATACAGATAATATGCCCTCTATGCTTCCGATAGCGCTCCGTCACAATCAAAATAATTTTGAAGGTGCATTACAAGATAGTGACGGTACAAACTGTGTTGAGAGGGAGATTTCTATGAGTAAGGGTTATGTGAATTATCAGTTTTTAGAACAAAGTGCATCACATCAGTCTATTGTGAACCAGAGTATAAATATACTGAATCAGCAAGTGGGTGTGAGTAGGACAGTAGTTAGTGAGGGGGAGAGTGGTGCACAGCTGGTGCGGACTCCGGATGGTGTGGTGCTAGCTGTACTGCCATCCTCTGCTCCAAACACCAGTGACACTGCGGACCTTAGGACTGCACAGGGTGAATTTCCACAGACTATAACTGTGCCATTGGGCTGGAAACGGATTGTGAGTGGTTCTTCAGTTATGTACTTTAGGTATGTATTTTTTACATATATCATTTTAAAATCTAGACTTGTTACATTTTGTCTTATTAGATGTTTTGTGAGCTTTATTGAATTTGAAGTGCGATTTCTGATGCCACTATTTGGTACAAGAAGTTTGTAATAAGTCAAAATTGTTGGTCCTTATTAGAAGTTTATGGAAAAGGTAGGTGCAATGACCAAATAGGAATTGATCAAAATAAATCACTAAAATTACTCAATAACATTTGTTATTCAATAAAACATACACAATGTTATTCATTCACCAATCACCACATACACAAATAGTCCTTTATTTACTATCAAACTTGATTTCCTCCCATTATGTTATGTTTACTGTTTTTTTATTACCAAATAAATAATTCCTAAATACCACTTATAACTTATCTACAGATGGCATTTATTTTGATTTATAAGATAAGAGAAATAATTATAATAACAATTTAGTGTTATTGTTTGAGTTTTGTTTAAAAGTTTCTCTACATTTTCTTATTAGTTTCACAAGTTATTATTCCGTTGCAATTTAAAACACACTCAGTTTTAAAATGGTTTACTTAGAGGACATAATCTATTGAAACAAAGTATAATGGGAAGTCCAAATGTTGTATGACTCATGAATTATTGATTACCAGCATTTAAATAAGATTTGCTTGTATATTCTGCTTAATTTTTTTACATATTGGTATTCCTAAGGAACAACCTTGAACCATTATGCATTTAAAGTTTTTATTTACATTCATTACATTACATTGCATACATTCATTATGTTGAGGTTTAATTCTTTGTACTTGGTATGTAACAATAGGTGACAATTCCTATTGACATCTTTTTTAAATCCTCCAGTATGAAGTAAATTCTGTACATTTAAATTCTGTCACCCTTTTTAGTATAATTATGATATACTAGTTGTTCTCGTGCAGCTTCATCTGCGTGAAATTATAAAAACTTTATTTTATTGTTTTAATTTGTCAAATTATCAATTGGAAATGTCAAAATGAAATCACATGATGACAAACCATGGCAATCTTGCTTCCTTGGTGTTGGCAGCTTGTAGCATATGGTCCCTTTCCCACATTAGGGTTTTTATCCAATTTATTTACCCCCTAGGTTTGAAAGTGTGAAAATATATAGCTTAAAACGTGATGTAAGTGCAGGGCTTTTTATTAATAAAATAATTATTCAAAAATATGCTGTAAATGCTGACATCTTATGCCACAAAGTAGTGTGTGTTTACGCTTTATTATATTAAGTATAGAAGTATAGATAAAATGTATCTGATTTTTTAAATGTAGTCCAGTGGTAGAAAATAATAATATTGTGTTATATGACTTGTTCAATGTAAAATATTTTATCAGAATCAAGAATATTGATAAGGAAAATCAAGCTCTTATGTAAATCAAGATTGCTTATATTTCAAACCACATTTAGTGATGTTACTACAAGTATTACTCTCTTACACAATAACTATTCAATTATTTTTTGTGCATTGTTTATATAATCATCAAAAACTCAGAAGCGGTAGGAGTTATGGCATAACTAAATATTTACCGCGCAATATTTTGTGTCCATTTAAATTCTTTAATCTCTAAAAACTTGTGACAAATCACGAAAATATCTTTGCATGGTTGCCACTCCCGAAATTCCCACACCCAAACTTATTGTCATAACAGATAGGAGGGAAATGTTTTTGTTCAGGTGTTTCGGTAGTAGGAACTTACTGTTATAAAATAACCCATAATCTGCTAGTGATCAACTCGTTGTACTAAGACAGAAATGACTAATTTATTCGAGCGAGAGCTATTCCGTACTGAAGTAGCAAGATTTAATGCAAGTCGCCGTTACACCGTTCCGACACGTTTGTTTACCATAAGCGATAAATGGGCTCACTCAATGTCCGTAATACTAACTCAATAAACTGAAATCAGTATATTTAATCGATAATAAAGTACTAGGAGAACATAAACGCGAAGCAGCAATTCTGATCGTGCGTTTACGTTAAATCAATCCGGCGAGTGGACAAACCAGTCCGGCAGCTGTTGTGCGCGACGACGTCGCAAGTGACGAGAGACGCGATGTATTTTTAACGAGAATTATGTTGTTGAATAACTATTTTATTATTTTAAATAATGCGACGGTCAGGCGACTAAATTATTCTTTATCTTTTTCTCTTTGAACATTTTTAGTCGCTGAATTTACCTTTGAGATTATCGAGGACTGAATAAGTAGTTTTAAATTCATAAGATTTATTGGGTTAAAGTCAAATAAACTTTGAAGAAACTGCGCTCTTTGATCATGAAGAACAACTTGCTTATTAGTACGAACGTCTTGTTACCTACGCTTAGATTGCTGATGTATTGGAATTATATGAATATCCCTTTTAAGGTTAGAGCTGTCAGCTTATCTACGAAGCAGAAATGGTTAAATCCGTCTGTGGAAAGATCACGCGTTCAGAATATAGTATACCAAATTTGGTGCTGGAAATAACTTGGAATGTCAGGATTTTATCTTCGGGACGCGAAAGAAAAGCTGAAGTCTCCATCTTATTTTACAAGTCTAAATATATTCTTATGTTTTTTTTATTATTTTCTCTCATAAATCATTTAAACAATGTGTAAAGTGTTGATATTTTCTTTCACATATTTGTCTTCGGGAGTTAAAAAATCATGTTAATTTAATTCTGTGCTTCAATTAATCAACACAGTTCGTATAAACACGATTTTCTTGGTAGTTTAACGCATCCGGCAAGAGAGTCGGCAGGTGTCCTTTGCAAACCTGTGTGTACAGGAAACGGCGACTATTCCGAGCTGCATTCCGATAATGAGAGAAAGCGTGTTAAATATAATATGTGTATTAATCATAATGAAGCGCAATTGCATTGCTTCTAAATGTATATCGTCACGGCATTTGTTTAAAGTATCAAGTGCACGAAATTGCAGGAAGTGTGCCAATAATTGTACAGATAATTGTTGGTTCGTGGTTCCTTGATAAGGTTTTATGTTCAATTATATCA
>LD700007.1:4860536-4874015 GCA_003118335.3 Papilio memnon | reverse complement strand
GGAAAGCACTTGAAAACTTTACTGTTCTCCCTCACCTTATCACTGATGCGACTTGTGTGGCCAGTCTATTTCCACTCGAGTTTTTTATTCTTTGACATTAGCCTGAAACATCATTACAATGTCTGTAGTACTTTCTAAATTAGTCTTTATTGCGTACAGGTGTTCTAGCCACTTTTATCTTTAGTTCTATAGAAATTCGTACATTTAAAATTATCACCTAATCTAGATTCCCTAATAATATCTTTTATCATTAATCTTTTTGGGATTTCTCTGAATCTGTGTTTGTAAATTCGATTCCATAACACTTATACGTAACGAAGTGTAGAACCTGAACAAACATGAGCCATTAAAAATAGATTCATTTAAAATACGGCGCTAATGGTTCACACGTTCCGATGTTTACTGACTGGCAGCCGGTCTCTTGCAGTGGAACTTACGAGGTATACGCTCGTTGCCACGTACAATAATATTGTTACACATTGTAAGTAAACACGGCTACGCTTAACTAACGGTGTGATTGAGGCCGCGACCATGTTTATGAAAACATCGTGTTGGTAATTTAAATAAGAGATCATACTGTTTGTTGAAAAGTTTACGACTATATTACTTCGGACGTTGTTTATAAGTATACCACTTAACATTCACTAATTGATATTAACTAGATCTTATTGTCATAACCGTAAGATTTAATATCGTAAACAGTAGGTATATTTCGTTTAATTACCTACATGGATTGATTTAATTATCCTTGAAATGTATAATGTTACTTGATTTGAATATACCTCCTAATGTCATGTCTCTATAACCATAAGTACACGCGTGATGCGTCAATAGCGAAATATCAATTAAACTCAATAAAAGAAAAACAATTGACATTCATAACTAAGATTACCTTTTAGCTAAATGAAGCAAGGTCGAACCGTAACATTGTTTGTTTTGATTAATGCAACTTGTTCTCAAGGTGAGTCGACGATGTAGATTATATTGTCAGAGTTAATCTATTCCATTTTGTAAAGGACTGGATAACAAATATAGATCTTTGTTTTTTTCTTATACTTTTGAGATAATAGACCATGTAGAATCACATGCAAATATGTATTATATACCAACTAGTCGATGTCTTGGGGGTTAAGAAAATAAAAACTTTGATAGATAACGTTACGGTAAACATAAATTTAATAAAACACTTAAATTATAGATGTTTATTCCATTTAAACGTAATTTGGAAAGAGTTCCAACAGCTAGAAACGTAATGCGTCGAAACTCGTTCATTATACAAAATAGCCGGCATTTCGCATGAGTGAAAATAACAATATAAACGGACGGGCTATTTTCGATGTCGCGGCGCGATAACGAATCGAGTCACGAAAGGGTTTCCCTTAATGAGTCACTCTAGGTAGCGGACCGAGTAATCCCGCCGCAAACAAATGATATATTTGTGCTGAGCCAACGTACTCGAGTTACTACGTATCGAATATGCTGTTCACGACGTAGTAAACCCTAGTTGTGCGAGCACGCGGTGTTAAGTCGCACTTAATCGATTTTTAGTCGATGTTGTCTTTTAATATGCATATAAGTTCCTTTTTTTGATGTCCTTACTGTAACTTTACAATTAAATATTAAACGTAAACATTTGTATAAGTTTTATCGTCTTCAAATGAAGCATTGTACAGCTGTGTTAGTAAAAAACTTGTATAGGCAATAAATAAACGCTTAACGTTCAACAATAAAAGATATATAAAATGATGAGAAATTTTTGTGTCAAGCGAAATGTATTTGTGGCATTGTATTTTACGATCGCGATCTTTTTTGCCGACGCATACGTAGCAAATAAAATCTCCAGATCGTGTTTCCGCTCCTCGCACTGGCTTACTGTTTGCGAGGAAATGGGAGCTACTTCTTTATTGTAACAATGTCAGACAGCCGTGTAATGGAGGAAAAGAATTTCTCTTCTCCGTATAAACATAGCTTGTAAATAAACTGTACTATAGATATGAATGAAATATGATTCATAACACAGTGTATATAACAACAATAAAATTAACTGTCTTGATTTGAGATGATGTATTAATGCTATATTTGTCACTTATATTCAATATCTTTTGATTAGGTTTTTAAAAGTTTAAAAGTATTATAAAAATGGAAATACCTCTATTCATACACCTAAGTGACTTTGATCTAGTAATCATACGCCATGTATAAAAAAAATGTATGTTTATTAATTCAAGAATCTAGAAAATTTATTCATAAGCATTTCCATCTTGAAAGAGATTTGATAAAGAAATCATGAAGAAAAAGCGAATGACCTGTTTATATGGAACGTAATTTCCTACTAAATATTAAACAGCATTCATAATAAAGGCAATGCTGTCCCCACTCAATTCAATAAAGGGCCCCGAACAAGAGCGGCCAGCTTTTGTGTGCGATTGGTTTTAACATAACTCGTTGACAGAACGATCATTTTAAATACTAATACACTCGCCGTGTAAAACGCTATCGATAGGGTTGTCTTTAATAATCAAAATAAATTTGATATATGTCTCGAAAACGTAAAAATAATAGATACTGTATTAGTGCGTTTAATAACATTTATATCCAAAAGTTTGTATAAATTAAGGGACTGCTCGATGGAGCAAAACATTATACGGGTATTAACTTGACCCTAGGGGATACTGTAATTTAATCATAGAATCAATTGTCTGCTATCGTCGAATGCACGAATCATTATGAAGTTTCTACCCAATAGTGTAGTTAGTTATCTCTATACATATAAATCTTTATGTATAAAATCAATAAAATAAATTGTAATCCAAAAACATCTCATGAATGTTAGGGAAGTGGATAGGGATTCGGTGAAGTTGATTTTAGAACGGAGGACATTTACGTCGATGCGTTGCGTCGCTTCGGCTAAACGCGTGAGCAACAAATTGAGCTTTTATTTATTCATGCGAGGGGAGGTTGATATGGGTCGGGGTCGGCCGATAAAGGCCACTGTTGGTCCGCCGCCCGTCAAACGATTCACAGGGCCTTGTTTATTATTCCTTGCCAAAGCATCAATTGAATGCTTAGTTGAACTCGGACCACGACTTGTATAATTCTGTGCTGTGACATTTCAAGTCACACTTATTGATTTGTGGTACAAGGCCATATGTAAATTGGTTTGTGTAATATGGAACACACGTTCGTTCCATTTCGTATTGTTTATTCTTTTGTGAATTTAAATGCGTTTTATTATGCTAAACGAGATTGTGAACATTGTTCTTAACAAATAATGAGGAAAAATATATTATTATTTTACTATTTGAAGCTGTTAATAGCAAAATATTCCCATTTAAATTTAAATATTACTAACAGAATATATTTATTTTATCTTGAACTTGTTTATCAAAATTATCTCAAAGCAGAAAAGAAACGATCACGAAAAAACATGGTGATCATATAGAGAAATTTCATACAATGTAGACTCTTTGAGGAGTTATAACCTTTGTTGTATTTGCTTTTATTATAACTTTGACACCGCGACAAGCTTTGCAAGGTACCTACGGAAAAGGTATTATTAAGGTTTGTTACGTATTGGGTGTAAGAGAGAAAGAGAGAGTAATTTAAAATCTAATTCAAATATGATCGTTATTGCTTCCACTAACTGATGTACAATTTATCTTTGTGGTACTCGGGATGACTTTGCAAATTTAAGATGATTTGTTCACGCATCTCTTGATTTTTATACTTCCTCAGGATGTAACATTTTGGAAATGTTCAACTAATAATATAATTTTGATGTAATATTGATCCGCCTCAATCCATACAACGTAATATCTAATATATTGTCTAATAACAATGGTGTAGTAAATTTAATAAACATAATGACGTCAATAGTTTAAATAAATTATCAAATTCGATAATGGATAATTTGATATTAATAAAGTAACAGATTATAAATAGGCAAAATTTAAATTTTTCGTAAATCGATAAAACAAGATTCCAATTGGTTTACGGTGTTGGGTGATGTAGGAAACAATCGTGATGTCGGCCGGTCTGCGCTGGCGAGGCGCCAAACTATTCCGTGTATTACAATGGCCGGCCGCGATCACAGGAAGCGAGATCGATCACCGAACGCTCAGTATTACCTGTCGCTAAACACACCCTTTATTTATACACACGTTGCAAATTCGTGCGCCATCGTGCATGGAACACATCATTAATGTGAGTACTGACACCTTTGTGATCGTTTACAATGTTCATGAATCGCTTTGATGATTGAATTGAGAATTTTATGTGATGATTTACATTTAAATTGATGTTTTATAATCTTTTATATGGGTTTTTAACGTGATATTATGTTTTAATATAATATATTTATGTATAATAGATTTTGTTATAATGCGATTTGAAATTAGCTAGATAACCATGTTCAAAGTAACTTGCTCGTAGATAATTGAATCAAACAAATTTTCTAGATTCTTCAATTAGTATTGCACTTTCATTTTGACTGCGTATTACTTTTTTTTTATTACTTACGTTATACATTCATAGTTTTATTACTATTAAATCAGTTGTACCTTTTTATTATCAAAATATTATTTCTTCCTCTTCAAATTAATAATGCGATTGAAAATTTCAACGATATCAAAGCTTTTGCGATATCTTTAAGGATAAAGCCGCAGTTTATTAGTCAATGCGACAAGTGCGTAAGGGTGAGCGCAGCTTATACCAGACCGACCGATTCTCAAGACATGGCTTCCATGAAATTATCCGACTGACTCACGGCTCCTTAACGATCACATTTCCTTATTCGTCATGCGTCGTTTGAGCTTGACGATTTCCGAATCGATTAAAATATTTTTAACATTACTTAATATTTTACTTATAATTGGTTCAATTAAAACAGTGATATTATACAACAAGCCTGTACTCGTACAAACGAGTATTGTCTTCCTTATAACTTTTATTTTCTTAAAGAGACGTTCACATTTCACTTGTATCCGTGTTCTTGTGCTAAGTACGAGTACACTTAGCTTAAGAGGGTTACTTTCAAAACCTGATATCTTCGTGACTCTTCGTTTGATTGTAATTTGATTAATATTAAGGATCATTTTCTCAAAATAAATTCGAGACTCGACTTGTGTTTTCTTTGAAAGACATCTTACCCGCCTCTTATGTAAAATCAAGATCAGATATCGAAGTAATAAAGACAATCATTTTCTTTCAAAATCATTAAATGAAATCAGAAAATCCCCATGCATAATTACAATAGCATAGTTTCATCTATAATTCCAACTAGGTGTCACAGTCGATATTGGTTTGATTGCATTTCCACGTATTACACTGGTGGTCTTTGATTCACCGCAGTGTCATGTGCGTTGTGGGACACACGACATCTGCTAATACAGATCAAAGCGGCGCCACGACAGGAATAGTTCCCAGTTAACGCTATTGAACTAATATCTGCAATGCATTCATATATTTGTGTTTGACGACAATATTACCATATGCATGTGTTGAAGTCGACATGTCGAATTACATTCAGGTTTAGTCACTGCTTGACTAAGTTAAAATATCATCAGGTTAACTTTGTATTAACGTTAAGAGCTTAATAAAATGAGTAAATTCTCTTGCTTTTTCTTCTGCTATCGTACTATTTATTTACAATCAATAAAAGATTATACAGATTTGTATAATTTTAGCTTCAAGGGGTCGGGATGGTTTGTTAAGTTTATGTTGTAGACCGTCATATTGTCATAGTGAAAGTTTGTGATTGCACTTAATTTAGCGTTGTATCTGCAAAGTAAATAGTACAATAATAATACCATGTCAGTAGTGAGTGGTCGAATGGCAGTATCGGGCTAGTAGTAGGCGTGCAAGGTGCGAAAGGGTTCGCGTGCTAAATAATCGACGTCGCCAGCTGCCGTTGAACAGGCCCCCTCTAAAACTCGCATTTGATTGTAAAAAAATGGCTCTTTTTCGATTTCCTAGTGTTGTACAAACACCCCGTAGCGTAGTGGTCGAAGCCGCAATCCCGTAGGCACGAATAAAAACGAACGAAAAAATATTTTTTTGCGGTCGCGGCTCACCTTTGCCGAGTGTAGCAGACTGTGAACGATCACCGCGAATTATCATGTGGAGCGTTTATGAAAGAGGCTGTTTGTAAAGCGAACCGAGGTGTAATAATGTCAGCTTGGTATGTTGTTCGTTCCGTTCTCGTAGTATACGGATTGTGTTGTTTGCAAATTATTCCTAACAGCCCATTAAGGTATGCTGCGATGATATCTCGCCTTGAAATTATACAAAATGCTGTGTGCGAGTTGCTAAATACGACGTTAAACGTCAACGTCTGTCGCAATTGAAGTTCGCTTGTGGGATACAAATTAAATAACATATTTTAATTCGTACGCGAGAAATGAAGGCCTTTTTAATTGAATCCTACTGTACATAACAACATAAATAAGACAACTTTATCGATAATTTGACCGTTATGCTGTCAAATTTAGGGTCTTTACCATCGTAAAGGCATTTTCCCAGCGAGAAAAAAAAAAAAAAGGGTCTTTACCATACTAACTACCGTAACTAATTGTGCATTTACCGCTTATTAACATTCAAAAAATCAAAATGTCTTGATACAATCAGGCTCTCTGAGATATTTACTTACGTTCAAAAGTCGGTAGTCGCTCGAATAACGTTTAGTGGTCCGAGCAGTCAATAAACCTGGTAGATTAATTAAATATTGATTGACCGTCGGTTGCAGTTAAGCCCAGTCAGAGAGAGCACGGCTGACTGGTGGCTTTTGCCGCGCCTCTCTCTGAACATACCGCTCATACGACTCACTGAACACTGCCCCCATCACTGAACATTGCTGAACAGACAACTTGTTCATTGATCATGCACTCCTCATCCCTTCTTTTAATTGTAATGCACTTGAAAAGACCTTATACTAGGCAAGCGAAATTCCCAAAAGGAACAAAAAGTTCAATCCTACATCCCATTTAAAACAAGCGGCATCTTTCTT
Source organism: Papilio memnon (assembly GCA_003118335.3). Classification (NCBI taxonomy): domain Eukaryota; kingdom Metazoa; phylum Arthropoda; class Insecta; order Lepidoptera; family Papilionidae; genus Papilio; species Papilio memnon. The sequence continues at coordinate 4,867,012 of LD700007.1, read as the reverse complement.
CTTAAAACATATACTAAACCTTTGTTGGTAACATTTATAGCTATGAAAGTTATATTAGTATAAGTTTGTACAATATGTACTCGTTTATATTATATGTTTACAATGTAAATGTTTATTGTTCCAGTCCTAGCGGTACAGTGCTGAGTGCCCTCTCTCAACTCCGGGAGTACTTACAAACGGCGGGGACGTGTAAGTGTGGGCTGCCCTGTCCGCTCAGACCTGAGACCGCTTTCAGTTTTGATCCAAAGGTAAGAATTTTTTAAGGTTTGGAAGCTCGTCGATAAAACTTTAAAGCAGATACACGATCAAAAAAGATAATCGTAGAAGACAGTGGCTTAGTTTTGCGTTATCAAAACATTCCTTCCAGTATATTTTTTATCGTTAAAGTGCGCGATAATGCCGTTTATTTATCAATAACTAGCTTTCGCCCGCGACTCCGTCCGCGTGGAATTAAAAAAATCTAAAGTAGCCTATGTGTTCTTCCAGACTATCCTCTACATCTATATCAAATTTTATTGAGTACCGTTCAGCCGTTTAGGCTAGAAACTTTCGCATTTATAATAATTATAATATATAATAGTAGCTGTTGCTCGCGACTTCGCCCGCGTGAAGTAAATAATAATAAAATACATAGCCTATATTACTCACAGATAAATTACCTTCCTAACGGTGAAAGAATTTTTAAAATCGGCCCAGAAGTTTTTGAGTTATTTCAATAGATACCCAAATACAAATCTTTCCTCTTTATAATATTAGTATAGATATATAATATAATATTTATAACATTAGTATGATTAATGATTAACTCGTTACTTTGTATTTCGTATTGATCTGACAATTAGATTTTCTCACTCGATAGATTAATAATGACCAAGTAAAAAAAATAATCTTATGTCTCGTCCTTGACTACTTTATAGTCGAATGTGTGATCTATACGAAGCAATAAATGTCGCTCGATTGAACAATAAAAACAAGTACCATTAAGATAACATCTTGATTAAAATTTATCTCTTACCAACAATTTTCGATAAATATGACCAAGTTAATGCATATTTATGAATCTTTATATTAGGAGATCCTGTTTGACGAGTGTTTAATGTAAAAATATCAGATAAGGCATGTGAAAGAATTAACTGCACATTTAAATATATGTTATCGAAGATCTACGTAGTTATTATTTTGTTAAAGAATCTTCGTAATGATATTAGGACATAAAGAAAGTATAGACAGATTTATGATGAGAATTTTTTGATAGTGAATGAAAGTATTGATTTAATTAATTCATGTTTTATGTAGTTTTCTCTATTACATGTAATAAAAAGCCTATTTACTTTGCTAGGTACCTTTTTAATTATTTACACATTTATTTTATCGTTAATAAAATCTTGAACAAAATCAGTTATTAAATGACGACAAGTTTTTAAAAGAATGTTAAATTCGAAAACCAGTTTTTGCGGTTGTTGAAATATTTATTTTTGCGTTGTGATGAAAAGTTTATTTTTACCATTATTGTCGCCGGCTAAAGTTTCACATATTCCCGTTTTAATGTTAAATTATTTAAAAAATACGTTAAAGTTGTGCGCCTTCAAAATTTTTATTACTAGAATGTCATTTTAAGTAATTTTTAATCGTTGATTATCATTCTGTTAATTTAATTGTGGTTCAACGATGATTTTAATATTTTCTGCAATTTAAATCATTCATTGTTTAGAGTGTTTATGGGATTGTATAAGAGTGGTTTGTTAATACAAGTACTTGTAGCTCTCTCTGAGCTTGAATAATGTCCTTATAGGGAATGCTATGAGACTAATATAAGGTGTAGCGCGTGACCCGTTCACAAGTTAACATGCTTTTATAAATGACGTGTTTTGAATTTTAATTGACTAGACACTGACACAGACTTTTAGATATTTACATGCGTTGTGATGGTCTATTTGAATGCAATCCGATTGGGATATTAGTCGTAAAATCTGAGTTGTGTTTACTAAATAATACTATTATAAGTTATGGTAAATATTGCCAGTGGGAAGCCATTGGTCAAATAGACCATAATTCGTTATAAAAATGTATTTTATTTTTGAATAAAAAAATTATGCAATTCTTTCAAATTAACTTCCCCTGTTTTGACGTTCATAAGTTCAATTTTTTGTAAAAAGGTTTACAAAAGTTTTCGCTTCACCTATTACTAAATGATATGCACTCTACCGCAGTGTAAACAGGAGTGTACGACATGAGGTTTTTAATGTATTCCCCTTATCTACAAGTTAGCTGTACCTAGTACCTAGGGGCCCACGTGTTGTTGATAACAGCAGGAGCATTGTACGGACGCTGCAAACTTCTGCTCCTATGGGCTTCGCTTTACGGTGTCCATGTTAAACAAGCTTTATGGAAAGTCTTAATGAGATGTGTATATCGTGTAACACAAATATTTGAATATACATACATATTGTGATTATAATACCAATATATCCTGCAATAACACGATATTTTAACTTAATATCAAATCAGATAGATGTCAGTAGAAGATGAAACTAATATTTCAGATTATCACTTTTGGCTTTGAGGTATTATTTCGATTTATTAGTTGAACTTTGCTAAAGTTTTGATGGTATTTTCAATATAATTTGAATGAGACTCGGAACCGGTTTGTCCCATAATTTTGTGTATTCGCATGGTGTTTATAGCGTTACATGGTTATTCAGTACACACGAGCGTTGCCTAACAAGTGAATCGTTATAGTGTGCCCCACTTTACTCTAGCCCGTGTTTACAATGATCTCACTGTGCAAGCGGACGGTTGGCGCGCTTTATTTACCCGCCTAAGCTACACTAATCGTGCATCAATATGTTTACAATATAAATGTGTTGTTTTTATTGCGTTCTCCTTAGTTGTTGCTAGGTGATTGTTTTAGATATGATAAAGTTTCTTGAGCTAAAGCTAAACATTGAGCTTTCCTTTGAATAAGTTTCTCGACTTATCTTACTAATATTATAAATGCGAAAGTTTACATGGATGGATGTTTGTTAGATTTTGTAGCCTAAGCGGCTAAACGGATCTCAATGAAATTTGGCGTAGATATAGAGGATAGTCTGGAAGAACACATAGGCTATTTGCTTTTGTTTTTTTAATTCCCACGCGGACGGAGTCGCAGGCGAAAGCGAGTTTTTAAATAATTTAAAGTCGTACGATATAATCCGTGACAATTCTATGCATTACCAAGATATAAATATAACAGTTTCGTTATGATTGTAAATACATATGTAATTTAAATAGTAATGATGTATCGTAGATTGTTTTTCGTTGTAACATTCGCAATGTTAAGTTTGTTTATATTTGGAGCGAAGCCAACTAACTACACCTGCTTGATGCCTTTTGTTTGTCTGATTTGTTTTGCCTTTTTTAAAGCTATAAAAGGGCAGTCGAGTATTTTTTATTTCCCTCTTGTCAATCAATCTTGCCTGTAGACTGTTTTGTATGTTATTTGTAAAAGATAAAGTCTTAACAAGTGAATATTTCTTTATATCCTCGTATAATTGTATAATTTAAACCAAACTGTACGTACGTCTTAACATATATGTAATTTTCCATTTCGGACAATTTTTAATACCTAAATTTGATGATGGTGTTTCTGGTAACTTGCGTAAATTGCTTTAGGAAACAAGTTCATTTTCCATATAAAGCAAGTAATAATCATCACAGGTTAGTTTACACTCACATATACAATTACACAAAAGCGTGCAGGAGGGCCGCAGCTACAGAATTGCAACCACAAAGCGTTGAAATATGCCTTTAAATGCGGGCCCTATCCGTCTGTGTAATTCAATAAAGGTGAGACTCGTCGGGTAACAGTTGTGCGACGGACAAGTTAATTCTGTCAAAGCTCACAGCGACCTCGCTTGCCTTTGTGCGCACTTGAAATGTACAAATTGCATCGCGGCCCGCCGGGGGAGGTCGCTGCACTCGTGCTCTCCGTCTCCCGCGCCCCGCCCCCTCCCCCCGCGGGGCCCTCTCATCGATTCCTCCTCGCGGCGGGCATTCGTCTTGAGATGCACTCGGCGCCTGCGAGATCTCGATTTCACATTCAGCGTAAGCGGCGCATCGATCCACTCGTATCTGCGCCGTCGTCGGCGATGGATGAGATTCCATGGACGTAACTAGTTCTCGAGCGTCGCCATCGCCGTGATACGTCGTGGGACGGGACTAGAATAAGAAATAATGTTATTCGCCGGCGACGCCGTTTCATTATGATGTATTTATAAAGTCTATTGTTGGGGAACGTACGAAATGCGAGCGCACATTCCTGCCACCTCAATATTTTTTCACTGTAGCATTTATAGCTTACGTTTATTGAAGTTATATCTCTTTGAATCTATAATACAATAAATCTTCTTATACTTTTAAGAGATTTGATTTATGTACTTGTATTTATTGAACCAACATTATTTACGCTTATTTGGCAAATTTTAAAGAACATTTTTTTTTTATCATCGAATCCTCTAACTTTGTTAATTTTATCAAAATGTACCATGGTATTATCGCTATTATTCTCTCTCCAAAGCAGAAAAGTTGTCGAAAATGCATGTTACAAAAGGCATAACTCACACATTTGCTGAACTACGAAACGCTGACTTATATTAATGACCCTTTAAATCATCGCGCTGTCATAACGCGGTCTGTCAGAATTCGAAAAAAATTGCGGCATGTCTGTAAGATAACTACGGCTGTAATTTTCTCCACGAATTACCGGTTTTTAAAATTGATTTCATATATAGAAAGTAAAAATATAAAACATAATGTCATATACCATCACTTCATGTAGATATCGGAAATTTGGTAGTTGCCAAAATATACAGAAATGCTAAACATAATATGGCAGAAGTAAAGAATAAGATCATAAAATGTGAAAAGAACTGCCACTAATCTGTATCAAACATTTTAAGAATTCACGACAACTTGTTATTTACAATTTAATATCAATAACTATTATTACAAAGAAGCTCACCACATACCACGCCCTGAAACCACGCCATCAATGCAATGCGGTCGGGAGATTATTGCTTGTTGTGAGGGAATTACTACGTCAGGGGAATTCAACCTCGCAACGACGATATTTACGAATGTCGCTTTTGTATCGGAAAATGTTTTATAATGACACGAACAACAATCAATGTAATACAATTTGAACCTTCATTCTCATGTCTTGAATATTAATGTATATGATTTAACTGCTGCACTTTGGAAGCTGGTAGTCGAATCTTTTAATCTCTGTAGTAATAAAACACTAAGTGCATTTGTTTAGAATCAAACCAATCTTTGTCGGACGTTACCTATATACGTGCTATTTAATTCTGTTGGATTATAACTGTTACAGCATTTATGTTCATCATTAAATGGTTGGATAAAGTAAATTAATCATATTTATAAGTTAAAACTCGTTTCACGCTCATCAAGGTTAGCAGAATAGACAGGCGGTGGGGCTGTGAGCGTTGTGCTAGTTTTTGCCTGCGGATCCGACGTCGCGGAATGGAATTACTGTCAGATGCTTCGTGCAACTGTAACGCTAGTTGTTTTATTTTTATTTATGTGCTATGATTAATTATTATACTGGACCTACGCATTCTGAGTATCGATCTTTTCGATATACTCATTGTAAGTATTTTAATCGTTTTGAAATGTGAACTACTTGGTTACTTGTTGCATTATTTATGTACAATTATGTCGAGTTAAAGTTATTACGAAGAATGCTACGAGCTTAGTCAAATAGAACATGTTTTCCTTCTAACCTAATTTCAGCTATATGGCACTAACCCCACGGATTCTTTATATTTTTCCAATTTGGATACCGAATTTCAAATAGAAAATTATCAGTGCCGACAATTAACTTGTGGTTGAAATCTAACATTAATCCAAACATAAAAATATTATTTAGTGCTTATGGTTTTGATATTAAAATGTAAATCAATGCTCGGAATGTTCAATGTAGATAAAAAAAGGAAACATGATATTTAAATGATTTATTGTACACGCGATATCTCGCTACGAAAGCCGGTACATGACTCGCGCTACAAATTATCAATTCCAACATCTAAATTAACTGTTTTATTATTAATTGCTCGCTGCTGTTACACCACTAACTACCAACATACAGACTTGAATATTCAATTGCCCATTTACAAGAGAGAATAAGTTAAATAATTATAATTTGTTGAAATAAATTATTACAGATTTACACGGTGATGTATAAATTAGCATAATAAGTACCCAAATAGGTTGCGATTGTGATGTAGACAACTTTGTTGCTCGTAGTTTATGATGGTACAATACACACGAGTGCAAAGTGTACCTACACTTGTACTTCACGGACTGAGTTTTTTTATTCGAATGAAAGGAAGTTTGAGAGTAGCCCCAGTGGTAGAGATGGTAAGGAGTAAAAGGTTAGCATGGTATGGGCATGTTATGAGGAGGGATGAATCGCA
>LD700007.1:4826590-4849037 GCA_003118335.3 Papilio memnon | reverse complement strand
AAGGCATTTTTTCCAGTACGTACATAATTTTGTCTTGTCAGGATTGTAATAGATACTCTATGAACCCATTATTGTTTTAAGGCGTAATAAAAATTTGTTAGCTGATTTGGTTAATTTTCCTATTATTATGATTAAGCGCTAACTTATACACATCAATGTTACACTGTAGTCGTCGTCAATAAATTACCGAAGGAAACTCAATCTTCAATTTCCAACGTAAACAAGGCGAAATGAGATAACAATAAACAAATTATTATTCATGTAATGAGTAAGGAAGGGAGAAATGAGAGCAAAATTGTAGGCGACGTAACGAGGGGCTGAGTAAATTGCGTTTAGTGGTCTCACAAATAGCGTCCCGAAGGCTTTTGTACGTCACGGGACGGATTCTTAACCTTATTCCCTTTCAGCTAACGTCAACCTCTCGGATGTAGCATTGTAATTCGAGAAGGTGCTGCTTACGTTTTGTTTTACATGTATTTATTTCGCTTCGGTTGTTATTTGATGTAAGCGTATGTATCTCGCACACTTTTATTAAGGTTATTTAGATGGAAATTTCATTTTGAATAAAGGATCTTGAAATATTTTACAAATCTACATCCAAATTTCACATCGCAAAACTTTGGTGCTTGAAACTGGTAGTTGTAGGACTTGAACGTGATCCTTACTTTGATTTAAAAGTCTTACAAACTTTTTATTTACCTTTAACAATTTATTTTATTTTGTAGTCTTTCTTTATTCTGTGTGTCTCGTTTATTCTTCAAGATGTTTATTTTAAATTGGAAAGACGTTGTAGAAATGTAAGTGATTTCTTCGCGCGACTGCTCTCGACGCCCCGTAGCGCGAAGATATTCTATATTCAGACAAGAGTACTAAAGCGTACTTTAACACCCTACAATACTGCATACTAGAAACTTCGTGTACTTTTATATAGCTTTATTTCGAATACATGAATCTTTGAATGATGTTTTCATCTTATGTAAATTGGTGTTGAATACGTTGCTGTGTAGACTTATTTGGGATTGAGATGGGAAAAGTTTTACTTTTAGTAATGCCAAGTCGAGCAACTATTAATGTTCAATATATACAGGGAAAAACAAAATAGCAATGATTTATTAGGTTTAATTGAATATTTTGATACTTCTTATAATTTTAGTAATACGTAGCATAGAGTTTGGACAAGTGTCGGTGTGATTTCAAGTCTATGATGGTTTTAGCCAAAAACAACTTGAAGTAAAGCACCATCAAAACAATTGGTGCATTCCGGCGACCGTTGTGTAATGTTGAAGTTTGATAAAGTCGGTGTCCGCAGTCCGCAGTCCGCCGCGCCCGCTGCCAGAGGGAGTATTATTATCCGATTAGCGGGCGGGTGTTCCGGGCGCAATCTCCGCGCTCCGGCCCTCGCCTTCATCCAATTACCCGAGTGTGAACCCGATGCTATTAGCCGGCGAGCGCCGGGAAGCGTCGGCAAGCGCCGGGAAATGCCCCGGACCGATCCCGACGACGTACCGATGCGATCCGGGGTTTTCCACGCCGCCCCTAATATGCTTTAGATTGAATGAACTTTGACACCTTTTCTTTGTTCTAACATGCTATTAACTTTATTTGCAGCTAAAGACCACATTTTCACTCTTAGAACAAACAGTTTATTGCACATAGAGACAAGTATTAAATCAGTTTGCATCAGATAAGATTGTAATCGTAATTAACTTTAAGTTACATACACATAGAATATGTACATCTACGTGTGTTTCATTAGAAGCAGGTAATTCAACATAAGTTTATAGCCGTAAGTACTTAAGGAAAAGGAATTGTACCTTCATTTTGTACTTTTCAATGACGATTTATCTTAACATCTCATTCATTATTTTACGCAACCATTGTTTAACCATTAAATAAAAATAAACAAATAATTACTCTGACGATAATAATAATGGCGTATGTATTATAAACTAACAAAGGAAATAACTTAATAGGTAGAGCTCTGCAAGTTAAATTGTTGCTATCTATTTCTAAGGAGCACTGAAAAGTGGTCGCTTGGAAGAGCGAGTTGTTTCTTATAACAAAGAGGGGTAGAGTCGGCCTCTTTGTTGTTAAGTGGCAGCGGGGGTGGGCGCGCGGGGGCGGGGGTGCATTTAGTGTGGCATGAATAGCTTGCAACTGCACTTCGTCAGTGCGGGAGTAACAACCTGGCCACCCCCGCTCGCCCCCGCGACCGCCGCGCAATCCGGCTCGCCACCCCCGCTAGCAATAACAGTTTTTAATATGCAAATCGGTTCACGTTTCGCGTGCTTTACCTTGCATTACCCCTTGTAACATAACGCAAACACGACCCACTTGAACTGTGACACGACTTCACGTGCACCGCCCGTTCGCTCCCTACCTTACCTCGTTCCAAAACACTTTTTTTACGTTTCGGTGACGTAATTTGGATCTTGAATATGTTATATTTACTATTATTGTTTTTTTTACCTATTTTTTTAAGTAAAACATAATGTGTGTCGTTCCTACTATATTCGTAGACGTACCTACTAAATTACAATATTTTTCCCACTCTTCAACACAGCTGCTTTAAAAAGCTCGTTCTGTATTAAACAGGGAGAGACAATTGATTTGAGACAAAAAACTCGTTTAAAACCGATTGCCATCCATACTTGTAATAACCCCAGGTACTTATTGCAGTGTAAGTACTATTTGTATGCAGCGTTGCTTGTAATGGCTGGAATCGTGTCGGCCGATTGCGATCGCGCCACTTTGCTCAATTAGCTGGCTAATAAACCTAGAGCATTCACTGATTGCTCCTCGCCGATTTACTCATTACTTACACAAATGGAAAATGGGCCATCAGATACGATACACTCATATAAACATAAGTTTTATTTTATATTTTTATGGGTCTTAATGATGACAATTGTATCATAAAAAATAACGCAAATACATTTTGCGATCAGCTTATTTTGTTCTAAAGAATTTAACTTCAACTAAATCTATAACTTTGTATTATATATTAAATTTGATTAAATTAATCATTCAATGACATTTAAGATTTTTAAGGTCAGTTCAATGCTACATTGGTTAACCTTTCCGATAACTACTTCTAAGTTTTGATAATTTGAATTATTACAGTACACGTGTTGTATTGTAGATTTACAATGGTCTTTATTTTAAAAGACTGAACTTTATAAAGGCATTCCCAGATTGACCTAGTACGCCGCTCGTTGTTGTTTTCCTTTAATTTCTGGCTCTAACGCCCCGCTTACTTAAAACTTTCTCGTTAAATTGATAAGAACGGCGCTCACTCCATTCAGATATTAGGATGGGGCTTGGATTAAAATTTTGGTCTTGAATTTGATAAAAGAAAAACTTTTATAAATAGGCCCATATTTAAAAAAAAATAAAACCCATAATAGTACGATTATTACAATAACTATTCGCAATTTTAATAACAGACAAACCCATTACGGCTGACATTCTTAATTCTATACGTTGAACAAAAAACATAACAACCCTAAGTATCTGAGAGCAGCGGGCATTCTCAATAAGAAGATAATACCCGCAAAGAAGATTAAGCTGCTGAGAGTGGACGCAACGGCTGGTCGGGGAGCTCCAGTGGCCGCAGTATTGCGTAATTACCGTAAAGGAAGTCGAACGTTTAGAGCAAACAAAACGCTGGCGACTCGATCAGCGGCGGGAACAAAGGGCGGGCGTAATTTGAAACAATCGGCGGCGCGGAGCGGACTCGGGCGCGCACCCCGTCGACTATTGATCTGACGAGTCGCGGCCGTGCACCCCCGGCGCTCCTCCCTCCCCACCCGCCGACATCCCCCGGCACCCCCGGCGCCTCGGAGACCACCCCCGGCTCGCACAACCAGTATTTTAATTGCAAATCTGCCAGATAATGTGCAAATAGATAACGGCATTATACTCGGCTCGCTAACTAATTATGGAGCGCTATGAAATTAAGGCCGGCATGCTTTCGAGCCTTACAACCTTCTTTACGCTCCCAACTGTTCCAACGAGAGCCGTTGGTAAACGATACTGTTACGAGCAAGCAATGGAGTCGTTTATGTATTATGAAGTAACATTTGCTGGCTATTGTACAAGGGTGCTTAGTGTTCATTTGATTGTGATCATTGATTTTATATCTATATTCAATGCAGTATTTATTTTACTTGTGAACAACAATAACGAAATAATGATTTTGATGAAGAAATTTATAATTAATGTATAATCCAATCTTAAAGGTAAAAACTAAATAAAATGGAGTTTGCAAACTTATAAATGGATAATAAAATAAGCAGTATAATTTAATTTGTTCCTTGCTCTCGTTTCGGGCCTTTGTTCGAGATGACCTATTTACAGGGAATTCCGTCGCTCGCCTCTATAAAGCGGGGGTATAACAATATTATCCGCAATTAATATTGATGTTGATACGCCGCGGTCAATTTCAGTTAATAGCTTTTCAACCTATTTTAGGCTATTGTGTATTTTTATTCTTAAGATAAGATAAGAATTTAATCCGAAGGTAAATGTAGAATTTAATAATTGGGCAATTTAAAATTTTTCGTTTTTAAATATTTTGAAGAACGTTCAGCTCATTTAGACGATTTAAATATGATCAGAGAAAATATTACTGAGCTTTCAGTAGATTCGGTTTATCGTTTTGTATTATTCTAATAGAAAATGAACATTGTCGATTAAAGTATATTTTCATATAGATCTAAAAGTTCTATTCGATCCATTATTTTAAAGACATTTGCAATTCAATTACATTTAATATAAATCTTGAGCAATATCAAAGCAGTTAAATCTGAACGCTGAATTGATGACATCGGACTAAGCTCTTTTCAGACTCCAATGAAAAATATCTCCGAGCGCTTCGGTAATAAGGACGTCTAGAGAGCGAAGCAAAGTCACGCAGACCGACCCTTAACCTTTTGTTTTACTAATCGTATACTTTATTAGCCAACTCTTTCTCAATTTTTTACTTTGTTCGTTGAAATCCGAAACCACTCAAAGTAAATGATTGTTTTCAATTTTACTCTCAGAATTTGTTTGAATAGAAAAGTTGCGCGCTAATTCCGAACAAGATTAATAAACTTTGTTTATGTATTCTTTGTGCTTGCTAATAAAGTTCAATGTACTTAGCTATTTGTCTTTTTTTTTAATTTAATTTAGATAATGATACACGGTTAGGCATAGATAATTTAAATTTGTATAAAACCACTTTTGTTTTAATATTTTCTTTTCTACTACTAGTGTTTTTGTACGTATTTACCGAATATTTACATCGTTCAAAGATTAACCGCAACCATATTTAATGTATAGGTAGTCATTTAACGCGGCCCCTTTTCATACAAATTGCTTGTTAAGTAACCACATTAACATTACTGTAGCAAAAAAACATGGTCTTTTATGCAGGTTACATTTTTAGCTTTTTAAAAAGTATATTTTTAGTAGTAATCGAATAATTGTGTCATTTCATTCGATTACTAACATTTTTAATACGTAATCTCACCAACAGTGAGAATTCTATTTATATTCTCAGGCGAAATGTACACTAAAGAACTCCCTTAGTGAACACATTACGTCGCTGTGTGCGGCAGAAAATTAGCTTAACGTTACGCATATTTGCCATGAACGATCAATGGAGTTATTATTAATATTATTATTTTTATTATAAACACACTCTGCCTATAAACTTCATTAAGGTACTGTCTAGAAACTCTATTAACTGCGTAATCTCGCTGCCCTATAGCACAGCGTCCATTTAAATAACGTGTGTGAATTGAAGCGGATTTAATGTCAGTCCGCTGTTCTGTTTGAACGAACTAATTGTGTTTTGTTTTAATTAATCCTCGATAGATTGCGCGCTTTATTTTATGGAAATTGTAGAGGGTTTTTTTTTATCAAATGAGGGCTATTTACCCATGGTATGGATGATGTTGTACGTTTCAATTTATTACATTAAGACAGACCATAAAAACCGGGTGTTTATACTATTTACCTACTGTTGCGACAGACATTTGAAACAATGTACAGAAGTTCGGAGGATAGAATTGAACCTATTTTAGTTCGGAAAATACATCTTTTATCTACGCGAAACAAAGTACTACGTAGGACTACTTATTTTAAACAATATGCGATATAATTAGTTAAAAGATTATTGCGATATGTTATTATCCCAAATCAAATGTGTTTTTATTCTAGGATTTAACTTACTTTTTAAAATACACTTACATAAAGCAAATTTTTTTATGTTTCCTAATACCAATTTCAGGTGCAGAATTAGGCGGTAAGAAGAAGATGAAGAAAAGAGCCGGTTACATATCTAACATAAATATTTCCCCGCTACTGGTGCAAAAGGATAAACCCCCCGGCGACTTTAAGGTACGTTACGCCTCAACATTACGTATTCATAGGCCTGATAAGGGTTGACTCGTTGCCAACACCGTTAACTGCAAACAGATTTTTTATTTATAGATTGTCATTGTACATTTTAAATATAGTTAGATACATTTTAATGTATTTAAATTCCTTAAATTGTATAAGAAACATGGTATATTGTGGAAGAACCTATATTGGTAAGACTTCCATCCAAAACCAATTTAAATATATGCATTTTTGTAACAAAATATTCCCCTTTCTGTGTTTGTTCAAATAATATAATGGTGTTACAGAATCAAGATATGGAGCAGAAGCGAACTGTGTCTCCGGGCACAATGGTGCAGCGCGGCGGTGCTGGCGGCGTGCAGACGTGCGCGCCTGGCTACATGCAGCAGAACATGCTCAACGTAGTCGGACCAGACGGAGACTACAAACAGGAAACACTCATACAGAGGAGCTTGCACTATCTCACTGTCAACAATGGCTGGATCACGCAACAGTCGGACAACGGCGAACCTCATAAACACAACCAACATTCTATCAACAACTCTATAAATGTTGGTCTACCAGTATTAGGCACTAACGGACAAATAATAGGAGTAAATACAGGATTTAATAAACAAACTACTAATCCGAAGAATATCATAAGTATACCTTCGCAGAATATGATAGAACATGACCATAAAGATGATAAAAAGGAAGTGTACTCGCATATGCATCAGATCAGGCAACATACTAAGGATGACGATTCGCAAGTTTTTTGCGGCTTGAATCAAGCTTTGACGCCAGAAGTGATGCAGAAGATAAACGAGCAACAGCAGATATTTATACAACAGAACCAGAAGCAAATAGAGATGGCCATGAAAGGCTTCAAACCTCAACTAGCCGATAATGGCACCAATAAGCAGCAAGGGCAGTATTTTCCTCAAAGTCAACTGGTTATACAAAACGGGGCTGTGGTGAAAACTAATTCAGCTAAGACACCGCCCTGGCAAGTGAAGAGAAACGATGCTAATGCATCGATGACGAGTCCCAGTCCTAAGCCGCAAAAGACGGACAATCTAGAATTCGAGGAGCAGGGCGCAAGTGCTGTCGATGAATCGTCAAAAACGTTCAATTCATTCTCGGGTCAAGATAATATGTCCCAGGCAATGTGTCCGCGCGTGCCGCCGCTGCCTCAGCACTACAACATGATGAGCCAGCAGTGGCCGGGAGTCGAACTAACCAAGAAAAAGGCAAAAGGCAACAATAAGGCGCCTAAAAAGAAATTTACCGCAAATGAGAACAAAACGATGTACGGTAATAACGGTGTGAGGTATGTACAAGATTCGAAAGGTAAAACTTGTGAAGATGTTGCAATTAATAATGTACCTTCCTTCATGGACGACCCCAATGGATATTTGGCGCAACAAACTGTTTTACTAAACAATACTATTTCAAAACAAGTCGGCATCAGCTCATCTTATGACAGTTCTCAATTTGACACTTCTACTAATTCATACAGTTCTCATAGTCAAAACGATAAGCATTGCAAGCCAGTCAATAAGTCATGTGAAATGATTAATATATTCAAAAGTAATATGGTGCCAAATTCTTCATCTTCGCCAAATAACACACCGGACAGTAGCTTAATACCCGAAAAGGGTCCAGAGAACTCATTGTCACAGTGTTGTAAAGGATGTAATAATCCCTATAAGGGCAATTGCTCGGACTATCACGAAAATCATATGCGGGCGAAATATATCAAGCATAATATGTCCTCACTGGAGTTAGATCCGAGGACTTCTAGTCCTAAACATGGATTCGATGACAATCCAGTGACGTCGTCCACTTTTATCGAGCGGAATTTGATTATAAATGAACACAGCGGGCCGATTCAAGCCGGCGTAGTCAGCACCAGTAACGTATCGCCCACCGACACCCTGCAGCCCCCGGAGCCCTCGCCCACGCCGTCCAGCAGCTCCAGGAGCACGGACACGCCGCACAGCGCGGGTGGCGGCGCGCAGCTGCATAACTGTACGTACCCGATGCCGAGTCCCGCCTACCCCGGCTCCGGCAGGGACGGCGCCGGCAGCAATCCTCCCACGCCCGGCACCAGCAGCGCTTACCCGTACAACTCCCCCGGCCCGCCCGCCGGCAGCTCGGCGCTCGGCACGCAGATGATGCACTTCATATCAAACCACAACGTTAACAAAAACCTCATGGAAGTCGATAACATATCAATGGTGGGGGTGAAGCCGAACTTGCGGACCCAACAGGAACTATACAGGTTGGAACCTCGCAAGCGTTTGGAGAATTCGATGCCAGGCTACTGCCCGCCTCCTCATTTGGGCGGAGGGCCGGCGCACTCTCTAATACAAGCGTGCTACGTTCAGACGTTTGTTACTACAATGGCTAGCGGATTCTCGGTCACCAGAGATACGGTTACCTCTGTTTTAGCCGGAAAAGCGAACACTGCTACGACGTCGATCAATGCGTCGCAGGCAAACTTTATCCGACCGCCGCCGCCGCCCAGCGTCAACTTGGCCACCACGTACGCCATTCCTACCAACCAACCGGATCCATTTATCAATTCAGTCAATTTACCTACGAGCTATCCCTTGCACATTGCCGGTACGACCGCGCAGAACATGATCTCGAAAACACCCTTGGAGATGGTCCAAAATGTTATCAGCAGTCTGCCTTCAAAATCAGAAACGAACAACTCGCAATCTACAACATTGACACAAATCGGACGGAGAACGGGTCCGACGACGCCGGGACATATACTGATATCGTCTACTGGTCAAATTATTGTTTCCAACAACCACATGCCCCCACCTCCGCCGAAAACTACGACGGCGGTGTCTTCCATACAAGCTTCCAGTGCTGTCACCAACGTGACGACTTCTGTTTCGCAAGTGGTGCCCGCTGTGGGCAACGTGCAGTCCATCGTCAACCAGCCCACGGTCGTTGTTAACACGTTGCCGACGCCGTTCGTCCTCCAGCCGCCCATGATGGCCGTCGACGGACAAGTGATGCAATCCAATACGGTCTTACCTCAAATAGTAACCGGCGGCATTGTACCCGGACAATCTAACGAAAATCATCGGCAGATAGAAGTCAAGAATGGACAGAACTTCGTTCAAGGTATGGCGATGCTCTCACCGGAGAGCTTGAAGAAAAGGAGCAAAAAGAAAAAGAGTCAATCGGCTAATATAACAAACGTGTTACAAATAACGGCGCCGCAGCAGAACCCTAGTAACATAATGGTGCATTCGTCACCGCAGCACAACTCCAGTCCGCAGTTCTCGCCGCGCGGCTTCCAGTTGTCCCCGACCAATAACCTTTCCCCCACTCCTATGTTGCAAGCGTTGACTATAG
Organism: Papilio memnon; assembly: GCA_003118335.3. NCBI lineage: Eukaryota > Metazoa > Arthropoda > Insecta > Lepidoptera > Papilionidae > Papilio > Papilio memnon. Next base: position 4,839,290 of record LD700007.1, on the reverse strand, counting down.
TGCCCGGCAAGTCGGGCACGCCGGCGCATATCGTGATGAACGGACAGGGAAACACTAATAACTTTGGATCGCAACAGATAATAGCGAATACATCGCCATCGCAGCAGATAAACCTCTTGCAGCCCGTCAATTTAATCAACAATACGACTAGTGTCATGTCAAACTTCCCCGCGTTCCAACAATTCATCGTGCCCAACCTCGGCGGTATGGTGATGACTGCGGACGGTACGGCGATTATTCAAGACAACGCTACGGGTATGCCGATGCAGCTGCAGCTGCAGACGGTGAACGGGCAGAACGTGCTGACGCCGGTGCAAAACGCGGGCGTATTTGCCGCGGGTGGCAACAGCGGCGTCGTGCTCCGCGCCCAGAACCAGCAAGGCAAGCTGATACAGTCGCAGCACAGCCCCGGCGCACAGTTCCTGTCCCCCAACAACCAGGTCATGATGAGCAGCCCTAACTTCAACGGCCAGCTGAGCCCTCTGCTCGCTAATTTAAGTCCCACAAATGTCACCTTTAACACGAGTCCGCACCAGGTGAGGACGGGAAACGTCCAAACGCAAGAATTCATACAGACCAATCAGATGGGACAAACGTTAATGGTTCCCTTGTCACCTAACAAGCAGGCATCACTGGCTTCGGCTTCTAACAACAGAAGCAACTCAACCTTCGTGCAGCAGAATACGACAATCGTTCAACAACAAACAACACTAGTGTCGAATTCCCACAACGCTCAAATGTCGTGTCAAACTAACTTACACGGAGGCAATTCCTCGCGTCTCAGCATAGATCCGAGTCTACTTCTGGCGCATAAGCAAATAAATCAAAAAGGCAGAAGTTTTGTCCAATTGGGAACAGAAAATAATCAAGTCGAAGAAATAAAAGAGGACAAACATGTATCGGCCGCCTTCGGCCAGTTGGCGAACGAGCCCGAAGCTAAGATGGACAGTGATGGATACGTTAGATTCATGAGCGAGTTCAACCCTTTGCTGGGTCAGGGGACGTTCAACAGTCACGTGCGTCACTCGGTGTCGACACAGACGTTGGTGAACCAGCAACGTGGTAAATCTCCCAACAACCAGGCGGTGTCGGGGAGCAGCCCGCCCGACACGACGACGCACAGTCCGCTGGGCGCGCTGGAGACGGCGTGCAGTCCGCGCGTGTACGGCGCGCGCTGCATGTCCACGCAGGCCAACTACGCCGACACCACCACCAAGTCGCCCGAGCCCGCGGATATTAACTCATCGGTATCTATTACATATATTGGCTTTCGTAAATCTTTTTGTCTATTTTATATTTACATCTTTAATCTATATAGCTTTATATAGATAGGTTACATCTATGTTACTCAGTGATACCGTAGTTTTTTAATGGTGAAAGAATTTTTGAAATTGGCCCAGTAGTTTTTTGTTATTACAATACATAAAAAAAAGAAACACTTTTTTTTTCTCTATAATATTAGTATAGAAAACACGAAATCTATCTATATTTAGTGTAATGATCGGTTAATTGCACAATTCCAGGGCATGGTTCAGTGTGTGTCGAGCAGCGAGCAAGACATAGCGGAGTCCAGGGAGCGCGCCTGGCCCACCACCAGGCACGATGTTAATTCCGACGACACTACTAGTGAGTTACTTGTATTTATAAAATTATATTAAACCAACTAATAATAATATTTCTAATCCTCTTAGTTCAATTATTATATTAGTCTGTCGTACTTTCACAGATATGATCTCAAACGTACCGATGATGAGACAGAATCGGTCGCATCCCGCAGAAACATCAGATATGCATTACAATCAAAACATGACAACTCCGCTCGGCCACCAGCACGTCATGCCAATGACGTCTAACTACTACGAAAGGCAACAGAGTTATAAACGGAAGAACGAATTTGGTGATGGTTCCTCATACAGAAGTGATAAAATAATGAGATCCAATTATAACATGGTGCACGGCGCGTCTAAAGACTCCGAATATGACCTTGTAATGACCTCGCCAGGGAAATCCCAAAGACTGTACCCCACTTCGGGATCCTCGGCAGCCCCCATGCAAAAAGTATTCGATAGACATAATTTAGGTTCCGGAGATGGTGAGTACTGTCTTACAATTGCTTAAACCTCTCACTATAACGCTTTGGAAACTGCCTCTTAATTCCAATGTGCGAAATTAAATTTACATTTCAAAGATTTGTCTGATTCTTTTAGCGCTTATCTTTTGGAGTGGCGAGAATGTTAGTAATATTCTGTACACTTACTAACATTCTTTTTAAAATAAAACTACGCGCTTGTTCAGCTATTTGTGCTGACTGTACTATGTAAATTTGACTAATGTTTTGTAAATATTGATAAATTTGAAATATTTTACTTGTACATATAAAATTATTCTCTTTTCTTCGAATATTGTTTAACTAAACCTCTACTATCGACTATTTCATGATTCAAAAAGCTTGTTAATATTGACTCTTCCGTTACAGCATAGCAAATGTTGCAAGTTAGAAAAAAATATATCCTCTTTCGTAAACTAATAACCGAAACCATCTCACGCTTCAGTCACAGCTAACAAAATTCAAAATTATCTATTAAAATGTTGTGTCTTGTATTGGTTTTGGATTGATAGTTATAATGCGGTTGCACTAAGTTGTATCGGAGATATATCTCTATAGAGCAGAGCAACCGTTGCGCAACAAACTGATCATTGTCGTATATTTCAGCTTCCACGTAATGCGATACTATCGGTCATTGGTTTTCTTTTGGTTGGGTTAATACAAGATACAGCTGTTTATAAATGGTGTACTGGAAATCTGATGAGAGAGTAGCGATGCGGCGTCGGCGCCCCCCACTACGGCTTTCTGTCGCTTTCCATTGCACCACACGAAGTAACAAAATTGGCTCACGAATTGGGATCCCATTACTAACGCATCATTGTAAAGCCATCATTTCATCTGTTCATCGTTGTAAGTAAAGCACATTTCATTTTTAATGTATTTTCCTTCCTGGGCACGGGAGAAACTACACATACGATACGTTTTGCTAATTCATTTCTTTAATTCGTTGTAATTTTTCACTGCCCGTTTAACTAAATTAATAAACTGTCTCGCCTTTGCGCGCTCTAATTGTAAAACCTTATTGTACGTCAATACGAGTGCAAAAAACGGCAATGTAACTTCTAAGCTTTGAGACACATCGCGCCATTCGCTTCCCTTCGGTGTCGGCTGGTGACGGCTTGCTTTTAACTTACGTACAATAGATATATGTGAACGATTGTGGTATAGATACGAAGAGCGGAGACGAGTCCGACGGGAAGGGGGGCGGGGTTAGCGAGTGCGCGCACAAGTTCGATGTGGGGGAGCTGGTGTGGGGACCCGTGAAGGGGTACGCGTCGTGGCCGGGCAAGCTGGAGGCGCGCAACGCCGACGGCAGGTGGAGCGTGCGCTGGTTCGGCGCGGACAAGACGCTCGGCTGCGTCGAGCACTCGCGCCTGCTCACGCTCAGCGAGGGCCTCGAGGCGCACCACGCCGCGCGCACCAAGCACAGGAAGTGAGTTGAAGATTGCAACACGACGATTACGTACAAAATCATTATTAAAGAACCCCATTGCAATTAGAGTAGCGGACTCTACGTCCAAAGTAGCTTCGATTGTCCCGCGTGCCCGGTGTAATACTACAACCACACAGAAGACAGCCGTCTAATTATCATATTTCCGCGGTTTTTTATGACTGTGTGCCGGAGAATAAATTCTAGTTCTCTTCCTTTTTGCACACTTTTCTTAAAAGGAAAGGGTGGATTAGGCAGGGGGGAATACATATAGGAATGGGAAATATCCGTTTTAGTACGTTCTCTCCTCTTGTGGTTAAAGGTAGGCAACGCATCTACAATACGCAAACACTAAATACGTTGCAGACGTTATTTTGGATTTCATCCCTCTTTAATAGTGTCTACTGTTAAATTGATGTAATATGATAGCATATGTCTATTTATAAATAGAAATTTAAATAAATATTATGATTGTATACCTTTCTAAAAAATGATTGTTAATTATATTACGTAGGTTGAAAAAATATTGTCATTTTTGTTCTTATTTTTCTGTTGCATGATTATCATAGAAAAAACGTTGTAATATTAACCCAACCCAAAGATTAAATGAAATTAGCTGTCAGGTTTGTCTATGGTTCACCGATGTCTATGCTCATAGCTATTGTATATTGTGCAGGAGTAGAAAATTGAATGCATTGCTAGAAAACGCTATACAAGAGGCAATGGCGGAACTCGATAAGAAATGCGATAGATCTGGTGCGAGCAGAGTTAATGAACATTCGAATGTGGCTACATCTATCATGGACACGCCTAAAAGAAGCAAGAAACATGACAAGATCAGAAGCAAAGAGAAGTATAGGAAAGCTCAGCCGAGGGTTGACGGCACGAGGTTGAGAAGTTCGCGATGACAGTTGAAATGACAGTTTTGTGTTGGTTCAGGGATGCCAGAGTTTTTTTTTAATATGTGAGCAAATTTCAATGTGTTTGTTTCTTGAAGATTTGGGGTGCTAACGAGGAATAAAACAGCAGAATTTTATAGAAATATATATTTGATTCACATTTAAAAATATAATATAGTGGAATGTCTATTAGGACAATTGTGTTGTGTTATTATTTAAGATGGTTTATGAATCTATGTGTAAATAATGTTAGCGCACTCACTAAGGCATTCCGTTTTTATTTGGATTCGTGTCGATATTGATTTAAAGAAATTATTAAATAAATGAAGAATGATTTACTTTTCACGGTATTCAAAATAGATTCATTATAGATACAATGTAAAGAATGTAGTGTTTATGTGTAGCATATGTGGTTTTGAATCACCATTGTTCCACTATAATTTTTATAGATGTAAGAGATTTTAACATGAAATAGGTCCTGTCTATTTATCTAAAGTTTGGTGCGTCATACAAATTGTTAAATTAACATGCCTTTGAGCAATTAGTTGGTAAAAATAAATAATAAAATAAACATAATAAATGTTATTGCACGAGAATCGTACAAAAATATCTGTCTTTATGTATAAGTGTGAATAGAATTTAACAATTTGTTTAGACGCCCCATTTAATACATTTCATCGATGTTTGTACAATTTTTATTGAACTGTAAATTGATAAGAAGAAATCGCTATATATCGTGTACATTTTGTTTTGTTAGAAAGTAAAAGAAAATATGATTTCTAGTCAAAATATTGAGCATATTAAAGTGTAGATATTACGGACGAAGTAATTGACAATAACACTGGCCTGGCGACCTGTCAACATATTAATAAGTACAGTATGTGTACATTATATTTATTACTTTCGATGTTACTGTCATTTTTTGCAAGTGTAATTTCGTTAGTATTTTTTGTAATGCAATAGTTAAATAGGTTGCTATGAAGTTAAGATAAGATTTGAGTAATGCATATTCCCGTGAATTTCAACTATCAAAACACTTGTACAGACATACTATTGTCGTCCCTTACCTTCTATTTAAAAAAGTGAGATAACGATATGTCTTTGTACGGGTATTTCTTCATTGGAAAGTCACGGTTAGGTATCGGGTAATGATGACAGCTGTCACTTTTTTTTTTTAATTCAAAATTATACAAGATTTTTGTCAAACGAGAACCTTGATAATATACCATCAAATGATTTTAAGTGCATAATTGTTATTGCTTTTTTTTTAATATAGACCTTGATAATTTGGGCAATTTTTTGTCATTTTATACAGATACGCAAAATCATAAATTATCTACTTTACGGAATGTAACTACAGATTAAACAATATTATTTTTTAAATGTAATTGTCAAGGTTCGTAAAGCCAAAATATTGTAAGAGTTTGAACAAAACATATTTTATTGTGATAAATATAAAATGAATTATTGAAGACATTCGAGATTTATTTTTTAGCTTAAGTTCTAAGCTGATATTTTGTGCATCACATTTTAGTACCTTTTTTACATTTTAATTTTTAAAATTAAGATTTTTCACTATAAGTGTCGATTAAATGATAAGTTTTCGATTATGGTACAAGGGAGATTATTTTAAAACATTTCTAAAATGATTTTTAATCACAATATGCAGATAATATCTAGGTAAAAAATTTCTAAAACTCGGTAGGTAGAATGTTAATTATAGTTCATTACATAAATACATTTTGTTAGGTAATTTGTTATAACAGTCATTGTTAGGTAATATTATCGATGTGTGAAATTAATTTATGTGATCTTTGAGAACGAGTCCGGATAATATATCATAGCTTACTGTTTTATATTAATGTATTACCTTAGGGATTCAACTTAATTTTCCTAAACGATAAATGTCTCCCGATATCAATATGTTAAATAAATATTGTTTATTAAAACAAATAGCACTTCCCTGTGAGATGGTATTATGTACATAATCTAACTGTAGTTATGTATAGTATTTTATTTCAATGAAATTAATGTTTTATAGACTAATATACAATATAAGATTATTTATTTGTTTTGCTGTGTACATATTTTTTTCAATAAAATGTACCTGTTTTATTTATGTTTCCTTTACATCATTCTTTTGTAGAGCACTATGAGAAAATATTACTTTGTTATAGCTCCATAAATACGTACCAAATATTATCTTCATACCAACATGAAATTCTTTAAGTTAATTTCCATTGCTAAACATCTGAAAAAAAGTTATTTATGTTTTCTTGAAGAAATATAAGCAGTTGATTATAGCGCCATCTGTTAATTATAACATGCACGCCCACGCCAAGCTTCGTTTTCCTGTGGAATTTTGGAAAATGTATTGATTCTGCTGAACTTTAATTTCTCTCAGATATTTAATGGATCTCTTTCATATTAAATACATTAAATAGTAACAAATGCAACCTGTGAGAATTAGATAATGAACTTAGTATATTTAGAAATATATCGGTTACTCTAAGTGAACCTTGACCTCACGCAGGAGAGCGCCAGTTCTGCCACCTGCACAGAAAACTACATACAGATTTTATAGACTTACAAAATAAATAGATTCTTATGAAAAACATCTGTCACCGGTCTACATCGACATACACAAAACTGGCAAATCCTTTTTACAGTGGTTAAAAATACATTAATCTTAACCTTTACAATGAATCATTTAAATCTACGAGTATACTAAGCTTAAATAAGCATCTAGCGACTCAAGTGCGGCTGATGGTCTAATTTCCTGGTCCGTCAATTCCTACTTTATGAAAACTGGACTATCGTATTTTTTGTGTGTACGACGTAAAGTATGAAATAGCAACACGCTAGAAAATAAGTCGTCGGCAATATGTCCGGATTAAAAAATAATATCCCGCTTGTTTGCTGACATAAAAGCAGCAGTTGGGTTTTCGTAATACTCTATACGCCTACTATTCAAAAGGTTTTGTTACGTTGGTGCTGAATAGTCATCCCTCTATCAAATACGGATTATGTTTTTCGTACATAAATTTAGTCAAAATGTAACTGAACCATGAAATAACTAAATGGTAAAAGAGTACTACATTTACCTGACAATATGGATGAACTTTTAACACCTTCAGCGCCAGACCCTAAGTGAGCGTTAACCAAAAAAAATAACCTAAAATTAAAAAGTACATAAAACTTTTGTAAAATCGCCGATTCCCAGACCATTTCAGGCCAGGGCTTTCATTTTGGTATAATAAATGTATAGAAAACATATTCCTAAAGGATACACGGCGCGTTTACTAAATACAAAAATGTGTATACTTTGAATATACAGTGTTCTAGACACTGTGACAAAAAGATACACACGGAGCCTAAGGTGTTAAGTATATTACATCATAGGCGGGTTAATGTTTTATAAGGTAATGAGTAAACGATAGATCTACATATATTTGTCGAAGCAATACAAATTTTTGTTGCAGTAACATATTTCGATCAATAGAACGTTAACAACGAATCGTATGCCATTAATTTGCTTGAATCCTTTGCGGTTCTCTGATGACCGCGCCGATCCTAAACAAATGATCATTGAAATAAAGACGTATGGGGCACGGGATCGCTGGCTCGTTTTATTTCGCTTACAAACTGAACGCTGGCCCACTAAGTTACAATGGTCGTTTGTTTTGCTAAACCTACGTGATACATTGTTCGGAATTGCTGAGGATTTTTTTTAATAAATTTATTGGTTGTAAGAATAAACTATATACAAATCAATAAGATACAAAGGTTGGATTTACGGTAGTAATCGTTACATTAAATAGTATTATTGAAAGGATGAACTAATACTTGTTTAAGCGCAAATGTTAGTCTCAGGGTAATCAATAAACAAATTAATGAACCCAATTAAAATGTACCGCAGATTTACAAATTACCTACTATACTGGTAACAATACCGCTACGCAATGCTTACAGCTGTATTTTATTTAAATGTTATTTCAGACATCTACCAATTCTATTTTTGTTTATTCTCTTTCTAGATCTGGATTACATTGGAAAAACAGACACGAGATAGCTTACGCGTCCCTGAAACGTTCGTATAAACTCTTTTGTAATGTATATTACTTCGATGTGACTTACATACTTTTGTAGTACAAATAAACAAACACATAAATATACATCCGCTAGATAAATGTGAGGGCGAACAAAAAGAAACTTCAGTAGAAGTTACGACGGGCTAACATTAAAAGTTTTAGCTTTCATACCTTTTCTAACTAGAGTCGTTTATTAAATGGTAGGAATAGTTAAGTATTATTACATATTGGAGTATTATTATCTTACTTTAAACTTATTTTTCCAATAAAAAAAATCGTCCGAATGTGATTTTTGAAATGTTTAAAGGGCCGACAGTTCGATATTGAAATATTTTGAGAATTCCTTTTATTTACGTTAATATTTAAAACTATACTACATAGAAGGTGTAGACGCAGGCATATTGCTAAATAATTGCTTTCCCAGTTTGTTTCATTAGTCCTGCGTCTTGGAGTCGCGGGGTCTTTGCAGCCTCCTTGACGAAGGGGGAAGAAGTAATTTAATTGTTATCTGCTATGCTACAGAGAGCGTTTATGGTTTTAGGCAATTACCAATTCAAATTAGCGGTGCTCCGTACCAACTTTACCTTCGATACGAATTCGCACTAAATAGATACCTACGTAGCACTGCAATTCTATATTACGGAAAACATTAATTTATCAACTGCTGTTTTATCTTAAAATATAAATTTTATTACATGTTAATATTAAAATTAGTGATAAATGTTCAATACGTCGAATAAAAAAATATGTTTAATATAATCTTTGGAATTTTCATACACATCAATTTAATATAGGAAAACTTTTTCGATAAAAGCTCAATTTGTAGTTTTAATCAAAGTTAATACTCCTTTATATAGTTTCATTTTTTATGTATCTTAATCACTGAATCAGTAGGTTAATCGTTATTTACTTATTAAAAATAAATGTTTGTGTAATAAATGCAATGTCGCATAGACCAGTTTTACTAAGGTAGATATCCTAAGTAGTAAACTATGGATTAATTTTAATTATTTATATTTACTATTTTTAGATATTTCGATTCCAAATGATTTACAAAATTTAGATGGTCGGCCATATTAACAGTACTTGTTAATTATTTTAAAAAGAATACGAAGGCTGCTATGTTAAGATATCGAACGTTCCGTGGTGACGACTAGAAATGTACTGAGCGACTGAGCTCCTTAGCGAATGAGTTCGACTGAGTACTACTATGAACGACTGACGACTGCCAGAATGCCAGAATGAGCTGCGCCACTGCTTGCAAGTGTTTTATATAAAACTACCCCCCACTTTTCCTTCCGTTTCCTACTATTTCCTAACACTATTATATTCTCGAGGAATAAATTTTTAGATTTATCTTGGCCTCTTTTTAAGAATTTCAATATTTTTAATTAAATAAAGCTAGTGTATATGGCTGAAAACCTTTTGGTTGTAATGAAAAATATCTACATTCCAAACATGTGAGTTGCTACGAAAGATAATATCTGCGCACTGTATAGGAATCACGTATTCGATTTGCAAAGTGAATTGAATAGCATTGTTACATTTTATGCCTTATCCTTTTCATGACTTATTGGTAAAGGGATTTCAGACATCGTCGGCTTTTACTAATGCACTTATATGTTAGTAAAAACAAGTAGAGAATTGATCATATCATTTGAATGAATAAAAGAGAGTTTTTTTACTTATAGGTACAGAAGCTAGGCACAGCTTACAAAAACCAAATGTTAGCTATAATTCTTTGAATCAACATACTTAATTGAACATTTCAATATAAAAAATGCAAACAAAATTATCGATAACCTGTCTTTTAAAAGTGTTTCCAATATAATGTATTAACATTACCGATTGCATGAAGCCAAAATTTCGAATAAAACATGATAAATTTAAATTGAGTTCGACGAGTGATAAACTGTTATGCAACGGCGGGCTCAATGCCCTAGTTCCGGTCCACTGTTTACGTTCGGCACAAAGTAATATGTATTGCCAACATTAATCCTCTTGTACACCACATTACTTAATTATACTGCAGGATATACTGTACTTTGTCGCTGTTGATAAAGATGAAGATATACTAATCTTATTTATAAATTAAGGGCTTACGAATTAAGGTATATGTCACTGACCGATTTTAAACTCACAGAGGCAAATTATTATGAAATTATCTCCAAACATACTGTTTTATCAGTCAAATAAACAAAAGAGTAAACCCACAATATACTAAAATCAGCCGATGCGATCTCAAATAAATTGCGTTGTTGAATCTACAGCTACCAAAGTGGTAATGGGATTCTTTTCTTCATTTAACTGGGTCATTTTGTTGCGAGTGTGTCAAGTATGTCAAGCAGGGTGATAAAAATAGCTCACACAGGTTTACACTCTTGGCGAACTTAAGTGTAAACCTAGTCTCACACGTAAGTACTTCTCTAACGCCCTGAATGCTAAATAGGCAGCTGACGCCTCCAGCCCACTATAAAGTCAACTTACTCCTTTATCTTTTCCAACGATAAACGAACTCTTAACGAATGATTTCAAAGAGGAACGTTTTGTTTTCTTTTATACATAAAGGAATTTTTCTCAAAGGAACCACCCAACTGATATCATGCTTTCTTATTCAGAACATTGGTTTATATATTTCTTTCTATCCAAAAGTTCTTTTGAAGTTACATGTATCAGATTTATTTAATATATGGAGATTTTAGTTTAGTTTGTAGTAGAAAGAAAGAAACGAATAAAGAAATAATATCAGAAATTTAAATTCTATTAGATTGTTGTTATTATTTCAGATAACGAATACTGAAATTTCATTATACATTACTAAATGGCCGTTATGAAATATAATTTTGTAATTTACCTGGAATTTCATGCAGGTATTCTGCACTTGCAAAAGTTTTAATTGAGGGATACGAAGCGTGGCTGTCGCCGACAAATTTGTTCTTCGCGTCTCTGCCGATGCCGGTACTCTGTTGCGAACTACTTACTGAACTACCATACAATATGTTAACAGTTATTTAACTTTGTATTTTCAAGTATCCATAAAGCGATTGGTATTATTGGTAAAATACGTACAGCAAACCATTTCCCTGAGATATTCCGACATTAGATGAACACAAGAATCATCAGAAATATTTTTTTCTCAGACCTAGTATCCATTTCTACTAAGCGATTAATTGATATTTGTTCACAGATGTTCAATCGTTAATCAACAATGAACAAAACCAGAATCGTACAGCTAGTCACGCTAGTGGAAAAAGGGCAAGAATAAAGCTAAAATAAACTATCTACAAGTATAAAACGAAATCATATTTATTAAAATGAATTGTTCTCATTTAAAAATTTAGCTTCGTTATCTGTGCTTAAAGTAACGACGACGGCACAGGAAAATATGCAGCGCAGCCAAATAGCACTGCAGACACTAATTACACCCGGCTTCTTATCCGAAGCTTAAATAAATTACTCTGACGGAGCGGTGCTCTGTTAAATTTCATACTTTAAGGTACGAGAGAAAGCTAGACTTTAAATAATTTTGTTTTTTTCTTTTCATATAGGAGTTATCGTAACACAATATACTAATAAAATTAAAGCATATATTATAAATATGGGCATCTTAGTACACAACTTTAGGCTGCTGTGTTAGATATTTTGTAACCAAATAAGTTCTTTTTAAGAGTTTTATTTGCATTCTTTCTAAAAAAAATGTTTTGAGGTTCCCTACTTATAATTGATAGCGATAAGAAACTAATATTAAATATCAGTTTAGATTACGTAATGCAGTAAAATATGATATCTTGTTGGAAAACTTCTCCTTGCGAACAAGTTTGAAAAGTTTGTCGCGCCATCACACGATTTTAAGTTTTAATTGATTCATTGTTTTTGCCACTGTGGATTTGAAACCGACGAAATTATCTTTTCATTTATGCCAAACCATTCATCGAATTTTAGACATTTTGCTAGAAAGTATAATGAATCGCTTTACATTGCGAAATTACAACTGTAAATTACTTTAGATTCAAAGAAGGCAGGGTTAATGATGATGTCAAAGAGTTACCAGGAAACAGTAAATATTATGAATCGATGACATTGACTTAATGTATTTTGTTAAAATGTTTCAATCGAAATCTTGTATTCCAATCGGATACTATTTTTTTTCACCTTAATCATCATCATCTCCTCC
>LD700007.1:4807661-4826399 GCA_003118335.3 Papilio memnon | reverse complement strand
CATCACGACAGGTCTTACGACGGTCTTGTAAATTTTCCCCTTCATTTTAAGGGGAATATGCGGGTCGCATATCAATACTTTTTGGTATATCGGTTTTAACCGATAATCAGCGACATTAAAAAACCGACATATTCCGAATAGCGAAGTACATCCCTAAAGACACCAAACTTTTTCGCGGGCTTTTAGTTGTCAAATAATGAAAGAATAAGAAATCTAATAACTACAAATAAAAAATCAGAAATACTTTGCTTTGTAACAACATTTAACATGTATGTCATATGTTGTAAATTGTGTTTTTAATAGGCTCTAATATATTGCCTGCTCAAAGTTAAAGAAGTGAATCGAAGCTTGTAAAATCATGAGTTCCCTTTTATCAGCGGAACTTTCTGCCACTTGTAATGCCTTGGGAACACTAAATAAGAAAACAGGAAAGTATTTGATAGATGAATTTACTCTTAATACAGTTAAAGATTTAATTAGATATTTGAGACGTGATGGCGAGGACCACGAAATACGCAGACATTTTGGACAAACTAAAGTGCTACAAACAGATCTATTGCCTATGCTTATTGATCATTGGGAAAATAGTGAACTATTTGACGTCACTCTGAGGTAAAATACTATTTTTTATTTGAACATATGAAATTCTAGCAAAGTATGAAAACAAATTTTTAAAGTGTTTCAGTTGTTGTGTACACGTATTTTATAGATGTTATTGCTATACAATTTAGCTTATAGTGATATTATGTTTTTTTTTCATTTGTTGGCAGGTTAATTGTCAATTTAACAAATCCTGCTCTGCTACTGTATAGAGAGGAAGTTCCTGTGGAGCGCACTGCTCGACACAATTATTTACAAATATTATCTCACCTGCAAAACTACAAAGAAGAAGCTTTCACTAAAGTTGATGTTTGGCAGATGTTCTCAAAGAAATTAGCTAAAGTACTAGAAATAGTAAGTGTCAAACTATGATTTTCAATTAGGCCTGGTTCACACTTGTCTAGTCCAGTTGGACATATCTCTATATCTGTGTTATGATGCCAGTGAGTCCATACAGTCTATGCCTGGCCTGCGCTACTAGTTAAGTGTAAACTGATTATAGATGAGTGTCCATAGCCATCTATAGGCAACAATGAGTTAAAAGGTTGCAGATGTATTAAGGAAAAAGGGATGTGCAGAAAAATGTATTTCAGCTTTTTTCTCTTTCCTTATCCTTACTACAAAATATTGGCAAGGGGAAGTGAACTAGTGTTTAGACTTCAGCAATTGGTTAGGGAAACAATATACTACTACTTTATATCAGTCTTCTGTGTGATTTTGATGTTAAATGCTTTTTTAAAGTGTAATGTAAAATTGTACACAGGATTGGTCAGAAAGAGATGAAGATACAGGTTTGATCATTGAAAGGATCTTAATTTTGATAAGAAATGTATTACATGTTCCCGCTGATTTAGATAAGGAAAAAAGACCTGAGAATGATGCCAGTGTACATGATCAGGTTGGAATAGTTTCATGCAGTTTATATTTTAAAATATAGTTTTATGTTATACAATTTGATATTTTTATAGGTATTATGGGCTTTAAATCAATCAGGATTATTGGATATAATACTTTATATGTCATCAGAAAATGAAAAGCAGTATTTTATGCATATATTAGAGATCATTTCACATTTATTGAGGGAACAGAACCCATCAAGTTTAGCTAGCGCTGCTCTGCAGAGAAGTATGGATGAGAAAGTCAGAGATGAGCAGGAACTTTTGACTATCAGGATGACGGAAACCAAAGAAAGACAGAATAAAATTAGACAATATTCTGGTACAAGGTAAGTTTTCAACTATTATTAAAGATTTTTACTCATGTTTAATTTACATAGAAAAATTCAAAACAACATTAATGAACTGTGAGTTCCAGTGGAATTTACATATTGCATTGGATTCACTTGCTGGAGTGGAATAATGTACATTGGCCATTACAATCATATAATTGCTTGCTAATATAATAGTAATGCTTTACTGTTGTTGTGTCACTAAAGCAATTAAGTTTAGATTGCTTATGTTAAATTTCCACTAAGGGACTTCCTAAGCGATCAATCATCATCATCATCATTATCACCAGCTCACTATACGTCCCCACCGAGGGGCTCGGAGCCTACCCTAAAGTTAGGGTGACTAGGCTGTAGTGAACCACACTGGCCAAGTGTGGGTTGGTTGTCTTCACACATATCATTGAATTTCTTCACCGATATGTGCAGGTTGCATCACGATTTTTTCCTTCACCGTTCATCAATGACTTAGTGCAATAGTAAGACTATATACAGTGTGTTTTTATTTCAGGCATTCTAGGTTTGGAGGGACATATGTTGTCCAGAATATGAAGTCTATATCAGATAATGAAATCATATCATTGAAGCCTTTAAATAATATATCTAAATTAGACTTCAATGGGAGTAAAAAATCTAGATTGGTGAAACCTAAACATAGGAGACCAGTTGAAAGTGGTGCGTTTGAAAGACGGTCTGCATTTGCTGTGAGGTGACGTATTTTTTATTTATTTCTTATATTGATATTACCCTAATGCGTCAATTTTTTGTATAAATTTTTACTTAAGCACTAAAAATACTATTAAAATACTTAGGAATAAAGTTTGTATTTTTTTTCATTTTTTAAACTTCTGTTCTAGACTTTTTAGTTATAGGTAGTGCTTTATTTGCAGGTTGTTTCTGAAAGAGTTTTGTATAGAATTTTTGAACAGCTCATACAATCCACTGATGCATTATGTGAAGGACGTGTTGGTACGCTCGCGGGCACAACAAAATGACGAATCTTACTATTTATGGGCTGTCAAGTTTTTTATGGAGTTTAATCGAGGTCATAATTTCCAAGTGGGCCTTGTCAGGTAATGTATTTCTTGCTAATGTTTACTTTTTAATCTTAATAGTGGCTTACCTTATTTTTAATTAAAAAAAATACTAAAAAATCTTTAAATAAAAATAAAGAAAGTTTTTTTTTATTTGACATTGACTTATTTTTACTAGATTCGGCTGTGTAAAGAAAACCAAATCATATCGTTTTAATGTACTTTAGTACAGACATTTTCTCAAAAATGTTTATACTAGTTAATTCTGCAATTCTTATATACTGATTTAAAAAAATACATTAAAAAAAAACAGTTTTGATATCTCAGTGTACCGGAATGTTATTTACCTATAGGTATATCACGTAGATATCTTAAGTTAGCCAAGTATTACAATACATCGTTGTTAAGTTGGCCCATCTCATCGGCGCCCGTGTAATTGAGCGCCGCTGACAGCCTGATGAGTTGGGAAACAGGAAATTTGACAACTTCCTGCCTGTTATTTCGGTACAAAGATGGAAGCTCTGTAATTGTTTCATTAGGTGATTTTAGTTATATTTACATTGGTTTAAACTGTCGTAAAACTATTACGAAAAGATTACTAAAAAGGTGAGAGATTGGTATCAATAAATCATATACAATGCCAAAAAATACGTTACTATTTAATTTTTTCGCATATTTCGCAATTCATTCGATATGGTGGAAGGTATAAATTTAGGATTTTTCTCAGTATATTTTATTTATTGTGTAAACAAAACAGATACGTATAAGGTTTTAATCCGACGTTAAGCTCTGCAGAAAAATCTCTAAAAACCACACAAAGGATTAAAGCGAACGGCGCTTTGACTGTAACGTATTACCATAAATGAAACATATATACGACAGATAAAAAACATTCAGCCACATATCCCATTTTTCCACTCTATTTTTATACAAAAAAATCACTGAAACTCTCAACTATATTTTATTCCTACTGAAGGTTGGCACAATATGTATTGCTCAAATATGTCGTATCTTAATTCACTCCCTTCTTACGTAAATCATTTAAAAAATAAGTGAAAGCAAATCTTACTTTTAGTAATATTATAATATAAATGTGAAAGTTTAAACGAATGGATGGATGTTTGTAGTTTAAACAGCTGAACGGATTTGGATGAAATTTGGTATAGATGTAGAGGATAGTCTGGAAGATGACATAGGCTACTCAATTTTGTTTTTTCTTTAAATTCCACGCGGAAAGAGTCGCGGACAAAACCTAGTATTTTATTGTTTTGTTTCAATTTTAGTGAGACAATGTCCGTGCCGATGTTTCACTACGTCCAACAACAAATGGAGAAATATTACGATATGATAAAAGTAGAGAAGAAGAAATTCCCAGCCTGGGTCCGTCGGCTGCATCTCTCTTTGAGAGCATATAAGGAATTATTAAATACACTACTAGCTATGGACAAGAGCACCGACCCTACAGTAAAGGAGTCTGCTAAAGTATTAAAAAGTAACATATTTTATGTACTAGAGTATAGGGAATTTATTCTCTATACGTTTCTGAACTATGACGATAATAAGATGCCGAGGTTAGCATATATTCGATAATATTCAAGTTATTTTAATACATTCTTAAATACTATTTGAGTAGATATAAATATCACCATAATTTAGAGCAGAAATAATTTAAGAATATTCCATACAAATAAAGTTCAAACAGACTAAAGTTAAAATCCCATTTCTAAATTATCATTTTCAGTTGAAATAAGGTTCTTAAAATCATTTCTAAGTTTTTTTTTACTGAGAAATATAATTTTAGATCGTATTTAGTGGATCTGGTTGAAACTGTTCATCTATTTCTGAAAATGTTGGAGTACTATTGCAAGAAGACGGGCCTCGTTGTACAAAAGAAACTTCGCAAGAAGTCTAAGTCGAAAAGTAAGTTGGTCGAAACATTTCCGATACACGTCACCCCGTTCTCACTAACTATAAACTTTATTGTAATTGTATAGTAAAATGTTGTATAATAATTTACTGAATATTTCGTATTACGACTTATTGAATTTATAATTTTCGCTTTTTTACTTTGAGCAGATCCTTTAAGCTCGGTTCGCAATAGTAGTTGGCATTTTATTTCAATTTAAAAACAATTTACTTCCTTCACACACATAGTATACCAATAGCCAGCATTAGTACAGTTTGTGTAAAATTCGGCGTCGTCAGTCGATGATTGAAGGGAGAGTTGGGGTGATGATAAAGAGGGGCTAATATAAAACGTTTTTTTTTATTCTAAAGAATACTTATCATGTGGTTTATTTTGTTATGAAAAGCTGACAAATCGTTTTTGAATTATCTATATGAATCTCTCGGGATTGTAGGCGCCTTAGCATTTTAAATTTACAATTTCACCACTCCCTGCCCCCTCGTGTCGGCCATGATACAAAAAACTATTTTTTTTTAATAGAAAAGAAACAAGGGCAGAAAGTAAAACCTATACCCGTAGAGGTGCCCCTTTGGGAGTGGTTGTGTCCGCAGCTGGCGTGCGTGCTGCGCGCCGGACTCACTGAGTACCCGCCGCCATTCGACGCAGCCTCCGATGTACCCATAGACCAGCAGAAGTAATCTTACTAATCATGAATATTTAGAAGGATGGATGTTTGTTAGAGTTTGTAGTCCGGCTGAATGGATCTTGTTGAAATTTGGCATATGATAGATGTAGAGGATAGTCTGGAAGAACACATAGGCTACTTAGAGATCTTTAAGGGGAATAGAAGAAAATGACTGTGCACCAAAAATACTCATTCTCCACACTATATCATTTAGTAATTTTTTTTAACAATTAACAATTCTGAGTGCGACAGTCAAACTTATTTATGCTGATTTAATACGTGACATTACTTGATGCTCTTATTAAGACTGTTATGAAGTAAGATTAACATCAATTATGTATTTTAGGGAGAACTGTATGAAGAAAATACAAAAATTAATGCGGGAATCCAAGTTTGAGGATGCCGTTGGGACGTTTAGAGCCGCTAGGTACAGTTTTGTTATGTGTATTGAAATAACAAATAATTGTAAAAAATATATATACTTTGCAATTACTTTATGATGATATTTGAACTTAAATACTATGATCTTAGAGAGGTTTGGCCCGAGGAAGGCATATTCGGCGTTAGCGGTCTCCCTGAGGACGAGGAATTAGAAATGTTGCAAACCATTTATAACACAGATTTGGGCGTCGAAGTAAACGGCAAGTATTAAATTATACTATATGAAAAGCGTAATAATTTGATATTTGAGATGACGTCATAATACATAATATTGGTTTACAGAAGTTCCAGAAGTAGAAGACGAGTCACAAGTTGGCTACGATAATGAAGAAGGTAATGTGTAAAGTTTTTGGAGATTTTATGAACAAGTAATTTAATATCCAATAATATATAACAAGTTTATGTCGTATGTTGTATGAAAGGAAATGATTATATTGTACAGACATACAAATTTACTTTTTATAGATGAAGAAGAGGAGACAACCACGACATCTGTTGTGGAAACTGACTTCGATTTTCAAGATTTCGTTCAAAGGTAAAAATGTCAATTATGTATTTTTTAATGTAGGTTTGCCATAGCGGCAAATATTACTGATCCGCTAAATTTTAAAAACAAAATCATTCATTTTAAGAATCGAATTGATTTCGGGCGTTATAATTTCACCGTAAAATGTGATCGCCATCTCATAGGTTCTGCCACCCCCGCGTGGTGAGCGCGTGCGCGTATCTTCTAGAGCGGTACGAGAAGAATTCCCTGCACACGAACCACTGCATCATCAAGATGCTGCACCGTGTCGCGTGGGACTGCAAGCGGCCGTCCATGATGTTCCAGGCCTCCATCTTCCTCACCTTCCAGAGGATATTCCACAACCCCTTGCCACATTTTAAGGTAATATGGCATATATGTTGCGGCTAAAATTATGTCATAATTTCTATTTTTCCTTGTTTATGAATGTAGGTTAAGAAAAAGGTCAAATTCCGGGTCAACATGCCAAGGAAAATACTTAAATTCAAATGTGAACGTCCGAATGTTTTGGAAAGGATCAATTTTATGTTAATAAGAACATTTTAAATAATAACAAAAATAATTATAATACATTTTTTATATTATTTAAAAACGCTAGGAAAAGTACGCGATTTGAAATTAATAAAAGATAGATTTGTTGTTTAAGTGTAGCCTTCGATTCAATAGGTTGTTATAAAGTTGTTCTCTCGCTGAATTTCAAATGATCTCCTTTCGCTCAGGAGTTGGAAAAGTTCGCTCTGTTCGTGTTCAGAAAGTTCTCGGAGGTCGCCTACAAAAATACGAAAGTATTTATCGAACTTTTGTTTTGGAAGTCGTCTAAGGACGCCATCGATATAGAGCACGGCTACGACCTCTACAGCGACCAAAAGTAAGTCTATTTAACTTCAGATTTATGCTAATAGTTTAACACCAGTCACTTTCTGTTTATTTATTTTCGTAAAGGTATTCGATGAATTTCAGACATTCTAAAACAATGCGCTAAAATCCGATTCACTCTAAAATCACTCTTACAAAGCCAATTTCATATTTGGTATATTAATGTTGTTAAGCAGTTCTTCAAAAATGCATTGTATTTAATATCAAATTGGGCTGTTATTTCTCTTAATACAAAATTAATGAGACTATTGTTACGATCGTCAGAACTGTTTGAAATAGATATTGGCTTTAAATTGCATGTGGATTATTACTACACTAATATAAATGTTTGTTCTGAATCCCTATAAAATGTCTATTATATTTTGGTCCGTGAACATTATATGGGGCGGAGAAAGTTAACGTTGGATAAAATTATTTATCCAACAATCATGTCAGTTTTAACTTTTTAAGTGGTATTAAAGTAAATTTCGTGTTAGGGATAAAGTAGGCAAAGGGCATTGGAGCGAAGAGCAAGAGGATGAATTACGCAACTTGTTTATGGAGAATCAGACAAACCCTACAACAGAGAAAGGTAAACGACATTATTGTGATCTGACTCGAAGGACCATTATTTTATTCTTTACTACAAATATTTATTTTATTATAATTTTATTGTGTAGATGTTATTGATTGGATTTTGGACAACCTGATCGATCAAACTCGAACTAGACGTGGGGTTATCAAGAAGTTAAAAGACCTCGGCTTGATATTTAAAGCGCCAACAAAAAAAAGTAATAAAGATCGACAAACGCAAAAAGTGCCTATAGAGTTTTCAGAGGAAGAAGATTCTTTACTTATTGAGTTGTGGAAACAGTATGGTGATTCGCCCGGTAAGTACATGATAGAATTCTGTAAATTCAACTGCTACACTTAGTGTAGACTCTGAGTATGGCAATTAGTGTAGATATAATGACTTTTGTCTGTTTTTTGTTTATAATGCTTCGTTAAAATCTGACATAACTTCTCATGCAATAAATGTACCGTTTTGATATGAATTATGGGCAGTTAATTGACTTTGTATGCCGGTCGTAAATTATCTTAATAGTGAAGTACGTTCACTGAAATGTAATAATAATAGGCTTAATGGAGTGTTAGGGACCAAACTGATTGTCCGTTACGTCCATAAGTATAATTTCTTGATAGAAACCGTAATACATTTACAGTTTAGTACTGCGAAAAGTTCTTAAATCAGTAACGAACCAATTACCGTTTAGATTACCCTAGCCCTATTTTAAAAGTTAGTGAATTATTTCATACAATTGGATGTTTGATTGAAAATAAAAATAATACTGAATACAGATCCCATGGGAGTTATAATTCCCCGAATGCCACGTAAGCGACCAAGACGTAGCTTCGTAGAAAGACTTTTAGAGTTAGATGTCATACAGGACAAGAGACAATGCAGGAAAAAGAAACAACGGAAATCAAAAAGCGATGGAAATAACAGCGACAAATCTGATAGTAAGTTCTAAAATAAAATGCATTTTTATTTATCCATATTCTTTTGAATGAACAGTTTGTATACCAACTTTTTCTATGAAATAATTTGCCAGTTTTCTTGGTCTGAAACCTTTATTTCACAGGTTCATCAAGCTCAGAATCATCAGATGAAAGTGATTTTGATAGTAATATAAAAGTTCGCTCTCCTAAAGCTAATATAAATATCAAGAAATCAAATAAAAGAAAAACAGACGCGCATAACAGAAACACTAAAAATATTGAACTTAGCGCTAATGAAATTGCTAAACTATTGGTGGAAGCTGTTGACAGCGGTAAATATTATTTATTAAGTTAGCATTAAAGTAGCATGAAAACTTAAATTAACATTAAATCGATAGTGCTTATTGGTATAAAAGTTTTAAAAACTTTTCATTAGTTATGGAAAATACAATTTCTACTAAAAATAACTTCGGGTAGGTTTTGGCGAAGGATTGAAATGGGTAGCAGAGAATTTGGAAGAGGTAGCCTTAGACCAAGAAGCGGAAGGTTTCGACCCGAGCGCGGAGGACACGCCGCTAGTGCCCATATCTGATAACTCGGTGCAATCTATGGAAAGTCATATTTTTCGTAAAGTCCTAAAGGGAGTTGGTATACAACCTCCCGCTGATGAACAGGTAAGTTTTTATTTCTTGTCTCTATCTCATTCACAGGTTTTTCTGCACTGACACCTTTCAAGCAACCCTTCTTCTCTGTTTTTCGTGATTCTTAGTTCTCTCTTAATCTCTCTTAACCCTCTCAGTTCTCCCTCTACCGTTGTACCCCTCTACACTCATAATTAAAGTAAAATAGGATTTTAGATAATGAAATTGCTGCTAATTTCAATTATAGAAAAACTATCCTTTGTCTGTTTAAAGTTGCACAATTATCAAAAAACCTAGGTTAATAGAGACGAAAAATGTGAAATAGGTTTACTAATTTTGTAAAGTTTAGTATATTTTATTATAAATTGTAGGAAACGTACTGGAGAATACCAAGTCACCTTCATTTCAATACGATTAGAAAGCGTCGTGAGATTATTTTAAAAGCAATTAACAAAGAACTTATAATAGACGAGGCAATAACGAATACTGCTAAACCAGAAGAATTAGAAAAGAACGGAAAAGAAGAATCAAGCGATGACGAAGATCTGTTTGATAGTTTACGAAAATTACGCGACAACACAGAAGAAAACATTAACAAAAGTATTAATAAGACAACACGAAAACGGAGTCGTAGTTCTGATGATGAAGATAATGGAAAAGAGAAGCTGCAGAGAATAGAAGAAGAACATACAGAAGGGAAGAGCGACGATGAAGATATTTTGTCGTTTGCTAAGAAGACACTTGAATGTGACGATGAACCTGATACAGAAGACATTTTAAAGAGTATCCCAATGCATTCTGGTAAGTGGTTTTAGTGTTTATTCTGATTTCATTTTTTAATAATATTAAATGCTTTATTGTCTCTTTTAAATTTCATGGAAGCCTTGACTCCTGAGTAGATTGCCCAGTCACAGGACCCAATCCCGTCCACATTACAATCATTTAGTCTCTACATAAAGACACCCAAGAAACACATTAAATTTAGATAGTGCTTTTACTTATTTTTTTCCCTTTTATTTTTTTTAGAACAGGAAATTTGTTTTCTCTCCAAGTTTTCTTAAACATTGTTTTGATTTTTCAGACGACAGTGAGAACGAAGATGAAGAAATAGTTGTGACAAAACGAAAGAAAGCAAGAGTTATTATTGATGACGACTCTGAGTAAATATATTTCGCAGATGTGTTGTTTTATGGTGCTTAATAAATGTGTATAAAATTTTACGAGTTTTTTTTCACCCTATCAACGAGCCATCGAGTTCTGTTAGCTAATTAACAAATAAGTTATAATTATTAAGCTTAAATCCTGCAGCTAACTATTCTTTACTAGCTGTTGCCCGCGACTTCGTCCGTGTGGAATAAAAAAAACAAAAGTAAGTAGCCTATGTGTATCTTCTACGTCTATGCCAAATTTCATCGAAATCCGTTCAGCCGTTTAGGCTACAAACTCTAACAAACATCCATCTATCGATCCAAACTTTCACATTTATATTAGTAAGATATGTATTACGTTCATAAAATTGCATAAATAGAATTGTCTATTATGGAATTGTTAAGCTTTGTCACCAGAGAAAGCGTCATCTTGCATAGACAATGTGCACAAAGTATGAAGTCGTAAATCGAGTCGATACGGTCACCTCGCTTTATTAACAACCATAAATTTACAAGTGCAGCCTCGTTGGATACCGCACTCTTACAGTTCTCATATGTGTTGTGCGATATACATAAATAATATACTAGCTAGTGCCAACGACTTCGCCCCTGTGAATTATGCATTTTTAAGATACAAAGCAATACATCAACAGTCTTCTGGGGAATTAATTTTTAGAATGTATTAGTTTCCTTAGAAATCGCTGGTATACATCATTCGTAAATAATTTTTTTCTCTCATTATAATTTTTAAGAAACTCCCGCAGAGACGGAGCACTCGCTAAGCTTTTTATCTCAGTCGCGCCACTTATCTGTATAAATTTTTAAAATGCAATTTTTCTCTTTCAGCACGCGCCGGGCATTATGAAAGGAATAACAAATACGTTAAAATGACAGTTAAATAAGAAGGGAAGTGGCTTTTATTGTATACACTTACCAATTGTTTGACAAAGCGCGATACTCCAATGTTTTTCTTGAATTTCTCTCGCCTTTGTGACGATTTTTTAAAGTGCTCAATTTATATTTCAAAAGGTGATTAATATTTTTTGTTTCGGTGCTGCGGAAACGATATTTAATTTAAAATCTTTTTCATTCATTAAAATTCTCTGAAGACGGTTAAATTTTATTATTTGACAAATTCTTACGAGGGCTTCTTACGACATTCTACAAGAATAGTGTAAATCTTATAGTTGTAAACCTTTACTAAGGATTAAGAGATGGACAAGGTCTTAGGGTGCTAAGTCCTTTTCAGGCTTTCGCTATGGAAATTTGGAACACGAGTCAATGATTAAATCGAAAGTTGTCTGGGATTAGTTTTGCTTTAAAGTAATGATTAGGTTTAGATTGTTTTTAAATTACGATTTTTATTACATCCTACTAATATAAATGCTAAGTTTAGATGGATGGATGGATATTTGTTAACCTAAACGGCTTAACGGATCTCGCTAACATTTTGCATATATAAAGAGCATAGTCTGGAAGAACACATGGGCTACTTACTTTCGTTTTTTTTTAAATTCCACTTTTTAATATATAGATATTAAAAAAATTTTAACATATTTTTTTTTCTAAAGTAATAATACGTACATAGGTAAATTGTTAATGAGTTTATTAACGGTATTTCTTTTGTGTGAATCAAAGCGAATAAGTTTTCCTTAAAATATTTGGCTTTGCGTGGGAATGGGTCCACATCAAAGAATTACAAATGTAATACTGTCGGAGGTGAACTTTGATCTTATTTTTAGAATTACCATTCCCTGTCGGTTTTATAATTGACTTTAAATTGAAATGTCGGAATATTTTATAAACATAAACCGAACTTGGGATAATTATTTTTTTCTACATTTTGTGTAATTGTATAAACATTTTATTTATTGTCTGTTTTTTAGGCTTATTTCATTGGTATGGGGCAAATAAGAATGAAATGTAAGAAGGTTGAGAAACGTCTCAGAGTCCAACTATAGCAGTAAACAACGTACTATCGGCGAAATGAAGCGCCGCGAACGCTGCCAAATTGCCCGATACGCCCTCGCCTATTTCTCTTTGAATAATATTATACCAAATAGTGCAATATAGTAAGCGCTATGATTATTGCGTCTACTTTTATTTTCTCTGTATCGCTGAAATATCTCGACAGTCAAACATTTTACATAACATTTCGCGTGCGATCTTATTCATTTCAAAACTGGCTATTCTTTGTCAGAAAATGCAAATAATATGTTGCATATCATCGCTTTTTAAAGCTCTCGTTGGATTTATCAAAATCGGGTTTAAATATTTTATAATTTGCTTCGTTAATTCAATGAAAAAGATATGGCAATTCTTTGAGATGGATGCTCAAAAGTCTACGTTTAAATTATTATTTTTGAAATATGCCAATCTCTTTCAATACAGTTGAACATATTCATGTTGACCTTGGGTTTAAACATTTCATGAAATAAAATATTCTGAACTTTTCAAATCAACGTAGGAGTTAAATTGACAATTTCTCCATATGTCAGAAATCATTAGAGTGTGTTTAATTTAAAATGTCAGAATGTAGACATGCAATGAACGATTCCTTTACATTTCATTGATTATTTTACTTGTTCAATGAATATTTAAAGCGGGGGAATTACCTCTATTGTCAATTCACATCTGATTAAACAGGTTCAATTTGGTTATGTTTTTGATTATTAAAATTATTCTTGCATTTCATCTATTATGCTATTATGTGGTATAAAATATATTTATTTAAAACTAGTTTATTTGTATTTGAGTAGCTTCATGTTAATTCGTGATAAAGACCTACCTAATACTACTTTAGAAGGAACACATATCCATAATTTGAAAGCATCAATTCGATCAATCACTTTTTTTTAAGTTTATATAGAATTTTTGCATTGCAACTCAGATATGAATATTGCCAGTTGATTTACTTTATATTTACATTGGAATGGGATATTTAACTGGACCAGTTAGCGGGTGATATTTTTCACGAATATTTTGGAGTGCAACTAAAACGGAACGAAAATAGAATTGATAAAAATATCAAGAGTGAATAGATTGAGTTCATATTCATAGTTGGCTGCGTTCAACAGCTGACTGCTTTTGTTGATATTGCCGCTATTGCATGTGATCATAAACATGTATTGTCGCCTGCATTCGCTCGTAGAAATTCAGGAAGTATTGCCGGATATAACAAATCTTTATTGTAACCTAGTTAGTTGGCTATTAAAAGTGTGCTTAAACTGCTATGCGAAAGACTTACGATACTCTGAACTAAAAATAATTGACAATCTAATGTCCATTTATTACAAATAGGCATCAAAATCAGGGTTAGTATATTTAGTCTATCTGCTTAAAGGTTAAACTGCATGTATATAAAAAGGGATTAAAATAGTCATCACGCTTAGTAATTTAACATAACGCAAATTCCCTCGGTGCAGTGTTAACTGACGCAAGTAATGCGTCGACATAATCTCACCTCGCCGTGTCCTCGGCCCGCGCCTGCTGAATACAAATGAGCTGAATGAAAGCCCTGCCAGATAACACGTCTTGCTCTGATAAGCCATACACTTGGAAATAAGTCGTTAATGTCTAACGTGAATTTTTAATAAGGTTATCTAGCAAATTTAACACTGCAAAGAACGTACATTAAGTGGTAGGTTTGTAGCATCTGTTTTTTCTTAATCCATTCGGATGAAGCCATCGGCTACAGCTAGTGCAAATATAAATGGAAAACAAGATGCACTCCTGCATTAACCAGATGCGGTGTAGAATCAAATCTGTGTTAAGAGCATGCATATTGTGTCATCACAAGAAAGCCGTTTTTTTCTCGTTGACACAATTCTTTTAGTAGGAGTCGTACACAACCGCGGAACACAAAAGATTTTAAAAACAGTTTCTAATGGTAAACTTTAAAAACAAAACTTTCTGTGTATGTATGGGAAAACATTTAAAAAATAATTGTTTTCGTTAACAAAATACTTAGGATTACATTGGGATTTTCAATAGAAATTGTATCTGGGTTCATAAGTAAGGTAACAAAATGCTTCGCTGCATAACTGATGGGCATATAGCTAGTGAACTAT
The DNA here is from genome assembly GCA_003118335.3 of Papilio memnon. Taxonomy (NCBI): domain Eukaryota; kingdom Metazoa; phylum Arthropoda; class Insecta; order Lepidoptera; family Papilionidae; genus Papilio; species Papilio memnon. Next base: position 4,811,768 of record LD700007.1, on the reverse strand, counting down.
ATTAGCCATATTGTACATATGCATTTATTACCTTTAATAGGAACGAGCATGTTATTTTCTCGGTCTAGGTATATGAAATCAGTGTTTCATTAAATAAATTTTACAGTTCGTAAATTCCAAATAGTGAACTGGGGTAAAATAGAGGGAAAAACGTCTTCAAAGCTTTATCATTTAATAGGTACGGAGGGAATGAATCTTAAAACGAATAAGAGCTATGAATAAAATGAAATGGGGTGATACGAGCCACGATAAGTACTTATTGAAGTGCGGAGCGAGTGAAGGGGCCACTACTCAACGACCTTTTAATTTCTAACTCAGCCTGATCGATAAGTATGTAGTGTGCTCTATGGGAAGCGAAAATTTAATCAAATTCTCTAATAACCTCTATGCATTCATCTAAACAAATTAATGATGCAAGCGGATAAAGTATAGGGGTAGATTTATCATTAGCGGCCGACATGAAAGCAATCGGGTTTTCATGACCCGAGACAAAACGCAAAGCCCAGGATAGAGCGAGCTGGCGGCGCACTGTGGAGGCCCTCTGCCCCAATTCGGGGACATAGGACAATAAGAAGAAAAAGAAGAAGAACCTCTTATAAGGTCATTTTGGATTTTCATTAATATTATTATATAAAAAAATCACTAGTCTACATACATTATATCCTTGTTGAAATAACTTAAACACAGCAAACGATACTACGATTTTTAACTATTCTGGTTCTAATATCCAAGATCGTAATATTACAGTCACTAAATCCCTTTTACAGGGTGATTGATTTTTCTATAACATTAACTATTATAAAGTCATGTCATGTTAAACATAAATTAGCCGAATGTTGTAATTAAGGTAGTTAAACTGAAAGGGCACTAAAGGTTAAGTCTTAAGGTATTAACATGCGCAACTCGAGACGCCCTCGTAAACTGCGATTAAAATGGGGAAAATGTTAGGGGTGCTTATCTAACGTTAAGAGAATTTCACCCTCAGAAGGGCAATCTACACACTATTATTTAAAAAAAATAATAGGAAAGGTAATATGCGCCATAATACACAAGTCAGATTTGTATTCTTGTCATATACTTTCTTTAAGATTTTCCTTAAACTTTATTGAATTTGCTAAAGAGAGTGATGGTGGTTTACGAGTTTTAAAAGCAAATTCTGAAATAGTGTCCTCACCAATTTTAATGGCTTTTTTTTTCTCTTTTGAATACTTTAAATTGCAGTATGTAGAGTGAAATTGTATTCAGACAAGTAAGTGAGTTCACACATTTTCAATCGAATCAAGAAACTTAGTTTTCTGTCCTGTTTTTTCGAATTTAAGTAAGAGATAAATGATTGAAAGGCTCAGACATAATGAAGAGTAGAAAGGTTTCGCATTATTATTTATTTTCACAAGGCTGAGGTTTTTTTCAACAATCGTATTATAATTTGTCGACTGGGACACCAATCATTGTCATCATTGTGACTATAAAAAACATCTTTGTGTAATTTGTCAATGTCACCAAGACTCAGAATGTTGAAACAAAATCAAATCGTAAGCTCTCTTGCTGCTCACTCTCTTGTTTTTCAAGGAAATATTAAAGAAAATTATAGTAAATCAAAAATGAAATTTGTATAGAGTTTTAAGTTATTAAATCTACTAAGTACCGACGTAAGTCTTAATTAAGGTGTAAATGAAGTTCGGTTTCGCGTTTGGAACAATAACGGTGTATCTGCAGGCAGCTTCGCCGGCGCCTATAGACTTGACTGACACCGACAGTGACCAGGCACCTGCAGGCGGTGAACGGGGCATTGACTTGGTAAGTACCACTTTGTTCTTCCTTCTCTGTTTACAATTTTATGCCCTCCGGTGCATGCGTAATATCATGGTAGGTTGTGCTGCGAGACCCGAACCCGTCTTGTACCGCACAATTATATAGACTTAAAGGGAACGCACACCTTTGACTAGACTATCGCACAACTGTTGTCCGATTGTCGATTGTTTCGCAGCCAATTCAACTGTTTTGTTGCACAACTAAAAATCAAGTAGTGTGGACACCTCTATATAAGCTCATAGAATTCAAAGCGATACTAAACAGTTGTACGATAATTTAGTATAAGCGCACGCTCTTAAAACAGCTTTATTTAGATGTTTATTAATTATAAGAAAGATAGATTTGAGAATAACTTTGATATAAAAATGGTTACAAAAGTATTTTATTAGTAACAATACAACATCTGGTAAATCGCTTCAGACGAAGCCAAAGCAATACATAACGATTTTAGCTTTTCCTTTTCTGTTCTTATTTGTTGGAACTTCCCGACGCTTTATCCGCTACTTCGTCGTACGAGTAAAAGTATCAAAGCCTGAATTATCTGTAATTTGTACTCTCAAAGTATAAATGCTACATTTTCATTTACGAAAAAAACTTATGCTTGAACATCCCCTATTATTTAGAAATGAATATTATTTATTGTATAAAATATATTACATTTCTAAATAATAGTTCCAAGTTTACCGTGGATTATAGTTCATCATCATCATCATCCTCCTTATCCTACTCCCGTAGGGTCGGCGCATCAGGTTTTTGTCCTCCACATAACTCTATCATCCGCCATCTCTCATCACTCCCTTTTTGATCATGTCACCTTTCACGCAATCCATCCATATCTTATATATATTATTAGATGTATAGTAATATATTCATTCTTTACTGAAGTCGGTAATCCCATTGTTTTTCTTGCATATAACTAACAAAGAAACAGCAGCTACCGTTCTTTGCATGATGATGTAGATGTTTTCATTCTAAATACACAGTTCAACTATTACGATCCTTTGTTATGAAGAAGAATATAAGAGCGAATATCAGCCGTACCTGTGTGTCAGTCCGCTAAGGCGAAAAATATGTTTGCGTCCGTAGAATATTAATAAGAGGGATAAGCTTAAATCCCTGAAAGCCAACTCTAAGCCTATAGATAATTTGAAACGTCACGTGTTAAGGATTTTGTTATCAAGTTTTATTTGATTTTTTTCGATAATAGTCTATAATTATGTAAATTGTTATTACATATTGTTGTACCTTCTGCATTGTTTAAAAAGTCTTGTTTCAACATCGTCAGTAAGTACCTAGTTAATGTGGAAATAGTAAAAATAACAATCAAGGAAAAAATAAGTTGTGTTTTTAGTTTTATCAAATTTAAGATTTTGTCACATGTTTTATCGAGTAAATCCTGTGTTCACAAAAATATGCGTATTATTGCTTGTAACTGCAATAATGTAGGTACTTAAGTATGACTTTATAGGGTTATTTAGGCTGAAGTTAGGAATATCCCTCTCCGCAACAATGGCAGTAAACATCACCGTATCTACGCGGCTCGCCCGCTGCCAAATTGCCCAACGCATCTCCCCGCACCTCCGCACCGCCCCGCGCCTTCTCGCGCATCCGCTTTGAATAATACCCTCACTAAATTTGCCGCACAACGAACGTAACAACTTATTGCATTCCGTTAAATATTTTCTCATGATTTAATTATCATAAACTGGACAACATATGGCTAGCGTAGTTATTTACTAATTCGCAAAGATAACAATTCTTTTCAACTAGCCATGAAAAGAAAAATTTGCACTTTATTTTTTAATTACTCGGAACCCATGTAAAGAGCGAGTGATTTAAACTGCAGGTTTTCCTTTTAATCTCTGTACCGTCTATGTTATCACTATCTCTATCAAATAAAATTTTAATGAATTGCTAGCAATTTGTATACAACACACGTTAGTCTACAAAAATGTAGAGAGAAGAGGGGTTGTCGTAATTTGTCAGAGTGCGATGTCTGGTAGTGATATAAAACAGAGAGCACGCGGTACGCAGCACGCACGTTTTGCATTAAAAATAAAACCTCCAGTACATGACGTTCGAACCTTTGAATTTAACCCGCGTCGAATCGGCTTCAGCCGTCGACATGTCTGCCATTTGGGTGTGCACACGTTATCCCGAACGTTTGCAAAAAAACAAAAAAAAAACACCAGTGTGACAATGTTTGAAAAACACGTTTATAGTCGGATTATGGTTACAGTCCCTTAACATTGTTTCATCATACTAAGGGACGGCCTTAACGATCATTAGACTCAT
>LD700007.1:4756603-4772762 GCA_003118335.3 Papilio memnon | reverse complement strand
CGGCAACACAAATTTAATACTAATATATTTCATATTTTCTTTAATCCGAATTAATAATATTTACGAATTATACTTGGATAAAATTACTCAATTAAAACAGAGTCAAATACGAAACTATTAAATAACGTACGATATTATCAAATCGAAGTATGTTAAATAGAATATAATCTCAAATTAATCGATTGACCTATCAGAATAACAACTTATAATTTATTTTTATGTTGATACAATCGGTTATTGCTCAAATAAAGTTATCGCTAAGTTTATTTTTGTAATATAAAAGAGGCAATATATGTTAATATCGTTAAAACAATTCCGTAAATGTTGAATGCATTTGTAATGTGTTGTACATAAATAACAATCTATAGGGATTTGAATGTAATGCAAATGTATTGTCCAGTGGCCGAGCTCGACCACAACATCTTTCGGTAATTACTGCATTAGGTATGAATGTGGCCTCGGCCGGCGGCTTACTGTATTATACCAATGGAAATACGCAGCCATTTATTGGATACTACAGTTATATAGGTTTTACGAAACATTTCAATAATATGTTTATACATTAGACCTTTTATATAAAAATATATTGTTTCATTCTATAACAAAATAACTATATTTATTATATACAACAATGAATTTAATTTAAAATTTAATGCGGAAATAGAATATCTTAATAGATAGAATAGTCTTAAATTTTTGAATTTAATCAAATATAACCATGTTTTGAAAGTTAATAAGTAAAAGATTATCTAAAAATATGAAAATAAAAAGCCTTTGTAAATATTGAGCGAAATATTCCAAGCGAAGTACGTGGAATAAAAAAATCCCAAATAATCTGGTAATAAAATTCATCAATTTATAGAGTCGGAAAGAATTTTTGAGCACAGAAAATCCGTATTTATATTGCATGAGGGGAAATTTATCGAATGAAGGTTTCTTCGTTATTCTCTTTTTTAAAAATTGTGATTTGATCGTATTTTACACATTGAATAAAATTTGAAAATACAAAATCACCTTAAAAGTGGAGGTTAAATTAGTCAGCCAAAGTGCACCCAATTACACATTTCTGACACTAGGCAAAACCTTTAAAGGCTTCTAGATTTTTACAGGTTGAAAACAAACATAAGAACCCATAGGTTGACTCTAAATGTACAAATCGTTAATCATTTTAAAAAAACCTGATAAAATAAATCTCCTTAGTGCTTTTTATTAATCTCTGCCCCTCCGTAAAGAATTAAAGAACAATGCCACAATTTATATTTAAGCGAAACAAACATAATCCTCGTTAAACTTTTTAAAAATACGAAATCTCAGTTCATTCATTTGTGGCAGTTAAATTGCAGAACAAAATTAATTGTATGATAAATTGAAAACAAAGCGTAAACGTAAAAGGCAAAAAGAAGGGTCGTTAATTTTGCTCCGCAGGGAAATGAAAGCGTAAAAATTCTTTTCTACAGACGTGTGGACGAAAACGGCACAAATTGAATTATTCACATCGCGCACATTTAAAATAAAGTTTTGTTATCGGTTTTATTAATCCTAGGAATGTACTTAAATGTTGTTTTATCAGATAACCTATTATGTAGGAAAGGTACTAACGAAAATCACAAAAAAAATCAAACAAAATATCTACTAAGGTTAAATGATTCGTTATTTATGTTACACTGTCAAGGAAACCTATCTTCTTAAGATATCTTTGTATAAGAAATCAAAAAGGAAAGGCTAAATTACATTCGTTTCTTGGAAAAAACTTTGATGGTTATAGTGAAGGAATGGCAGCCTTTCCTCGTAACGTTTATAGACGCGCCAGCAGTTGCATGACCTATGTAAATTGTATGGTCTTTTGTTCGAATTGCGTTATACATCAACTCAGATAAGAATATTTAGGCTTGAGAAGAAGGTAAAGGTTTTATAGGCTTATATGTGGTACAATCTTTCCATATTCGATATAAAAATTATTGATTCTAGAACTTCTTATAATGAAATGTTTATATATTCTATGGAAGACTCCGGAAATAAATAAAAAAATAACATCGAAACCGATTTCTCTTTTTTAATTAAGTCGAAGGAACAATATGAGTGTTATTATTAAAATGACACAAGCCTATATTTCCTAAAAGATCAAATGAATTAAACAGAATTTAAATTTAAATCAGTCGATAAGCATCCAATTAAAAAACCAAATTTTCGCAAAAGGTAACTTATTAAAGGAATCATATTTGCGTAACAGACGCAACGTGGACCTGGTAGACGGAGATAAAAGGCTTGTCATCTGAAGCGAGTCATACGTTCGCTGCACAGAACGATCCGTTCCCACTCGCTTATTCTAATTTATTATCAAACTTCCTTTGTTTGTGCATAATAACGTACTTTACTCCGCTGAAGTGCTTCTCTTCCGTATAATTGCCAACTCAAAGATTCAATTTCATATATTTGAATTCACCTTTCTACAATTAATAAATAACCGTCAATATGAATTTTGTTTAACCTTCAGTCTTTTGGTTAACCAACTACGGTATTTATAACGTCGTATAAAAAGTTAATTAAACCTTCAGAGTGTAATAAAACTCCTATTACAACAAAGTAATTTTAAAGCGTGTCCCTAAGGAGCCATTATTCTTAAAACAATGTGTTTTTTTAATATCAACCGTTTTATTAAACCGAAATTAAAGTACCAATTTCTAATTTGGTGTACACCAAATTTTTATCAATTCAAACGTAAGTTAACTATTTTTAAGGGTAATGGATTTTTTTTTTCAGATAACAATTATATGTCTTTCAAAATAAAAAAAATAAATAATTGGTATAGCCCATGGGTTCATTCACATTTTACTTAAATTTGCATAAAATAACGAAGACAAAGATAATATTAAAAATTGCCAAAATCAGATTTCCATTTCAGACTTTCAGTGTCAAGTAATAGAACTGCTGTCTGACGACCATTCCACAAAACTTGCCCCTATTATAATTAAGATAAGAAAAATCTAAGGCGAATTTCCAAATACTGCAAAAATATTTGATTTTCAACAACGCATAGAAAATAAAATCTTATTGTAAATGCGAAAGCTTACATGGATGGATGGATATTTGCTAGAGTTTGTAGCCTAAACGGCAGAACGGATCTCGATGTAAATTGGCATAGATGTAGAGCATAGCCTGGAAGAACACAAGAACGACGGAGTTGCGGGCGAAAACTAGTAATAATATAACGCTAAAACAAAATTATTTAAATATATTGATATAACCTAAAAAGGAGTGATTACAAAGGTCAAAATAAAGTGTATAGGAATTATGTATATAGGACTAAAATTAGGAAAAGATTGTCAAATTGCGGATTGTAAAATCGTAGTTTGAATTTTTCTTGTTAATAAATTTATTGTATTACAAAAAGCATTGGCTTTTATTACACTAAAATAAACAATTGAACTGTGTGGGAGAAAGCCGGTTGCAATGTACCTTCGGTATTTAAAATTGTACAATGCTATACAAATTTATTCTCCTGCGTTATCAAAGTTAACAGGGTTGTTAAGTTAAACTTGAACAAAAGACATCAGCAAGTGCTGAGAATTTAGATAAAGGGGTATAAAGTTATGACGACGCTAATGTTCTTTGTAAAACAAGTACAAGCTATGTACACTAAGTGAACAATAAAATATTGAATAGAGTTTACAACTATCAAGTTAACAGTTTCACCTAAGAACTATGTTGTTTTAAATGGACAAGTTCAATAGAAGATCCATTCAAGATTTACAGGCTAGATAGGTAATACATAAGATGACCAATTATTATCTAAAATATATCTTAGTGCATTTACTTCATTAAATAAGTAACGCGAGTACAATTCGAACATTGAACAAGGCTGTATCACAACTCTATATTAAATAGGATTTCTGTTGGCTACACTTTGATTGTATATTACTGCAATATTCGACCTAAGCAGAATTCCAAGGCTTATGTAGCCTTTGCGTCGAGAACCATGGCTTAAATTAAGCAATATACGAAAGCGTATATAAAATGAAAAGTTCAAATAAATGTATCAATAATATATTATTTTTATTATTTGTAACATATAACAATCGGCTTATTGGAATAGAAAAAAACAACTTGATAAATGAAGGACCGTATAATAAATAAAAGCTTAGGCAACAGGAAGTGACTCAGCATGTGCTGACGTGGGTTTACGAATCCACATAACGCCAAGTTTCAACCATTTCGTATATTTTCCCTTAAGATTTTCCGTAAATTGAGAATACAAAATTACTTGGTAAAGAAAAAAATATGAGTTATGTTTATTTCGTTTATCTCCAATGCATCGTTACAGGTTGTGCTTATATTAATAAGACTGAAAGAAAAAAACATTCAAGCAAATTAATGAAAGATACGATAATATAAAACATTATCTTGATACTTAAACGTCTTTAATTTGACTATAGAATCCTAATTTAACTGATTAACTTTCACATGGGATTTGAATTTTATCTTATCTTGGCCTCGAAAGCGTAGTTTAATTAAGAAGGGAATGACGTGTATATATTTTATCAGACATGCCGAAGTAATTGCATACGCAATAACCTTTGTAGGTAGGTTGGGAGATGTTTAATGATTAACAAGTGCTTATGAGACGCGCCGTGGCATTGAGGCTATGGAGCGTGTAGCGGTATGTTGCAATTAAGTTCTCCTTTGACGAGGTTACACAAGGATGTCTTTGTTATGTATTTCAACAAAAATTGCATATACAATATATGCTTGGTTGTTTACATATCCAACAAAACTCGACAGTATTATTATCACAATCTGAACGTGGGATTGTAATTTTTTATGTAAAAGAAAATGTAAAAATAAAGTACGATTTCAATCGACATTTTCATGTGAACGGAAATAGTTCGTCGAAATCCAGTCGAAGCTTCGAATGAAAAGTTAAATGCAAACTTCCTGACAGGTGTGGTTTCCATTCGGTCTCTCTTCCAAGTAAAATCATGCCAACTCTAATTGGAATCCAAATTTATACTGTCTTTACAATTACTAAATCCAAGAAAAAAATCAATTCAAGAATTAAAATTGTGTACTAGTCAAATTTAGCCTAAGCCTCAAAAAATGCTACGCGAAACTATGAATAAAAAATATGAAGGAAATGGATGAAAATATTGAAGACAATATACTTTTACTGGCAACAATAATTCAGATTTTTGTGTAAGTAGTATTAAAGAATAGCTTAGCGTAGATGAATTAATCGGTTTACTTTTTATTAATGTTTTACTCTATTGTACAAACTGAAAGCAACGTTTATGAAGATAAAATCGAAGCATTGATCTTCTGTTTAGTATTCAACTCAAATGTTGTTTGCCTCAACATCCTGAGAAAACCTCTAGCGGGGATTTCCTTAACAAGTTACCTAAGCAGGTTTGTATTAACACAAACAAATATTAGTAAACGTGTTCCGAATCTAACCTGAATAAATGTATACCTACATATAATTTTTATATCAGTTGAATATTTCAAAATAATGAAAAAAAAAATTGTCGTCGATGCAAGAACATTAAGTTTCCATTCTAGTTTAAGATGCATTTTGTTTGCCTGGAATTTTAATAAAAATAGTAAACACCGCTCTGTAAAAGTCAAATAAAAAGAAAATCGTAGGGTGCAAGATGTGCTTTTGTAACTCATCTCTAGTTGAAGCAAGGGGTCCGTTCTAAATTACGCTGGCAAGGCACCGGTGCGTAAAATGGTAAATTCGGCATCGCAAGAGGGTTGGAACGTGCCGAGTGTCCCATCGTCACAAAGTGAGCGTGTTTGATTAGAAAATAAATGAACTTGTCGAATCCAAGGACCGTGCAAGTGATGTATGCTCTACAAAACAATAGTTCTTTTTAGTTTGAGCCGTCGATCTATCTGGGTTAAATAAATGTGATGAAAGTGGGTTTTTGTTAACCCTCATGCCTGCTGTTTTTTGTTTTATTCAACAATGATATTACACTGTTTGAAAAACTATAAATACACAACCAAGAAATCAAGACTATGTATTATGACATAAATTACATGATTCATTAATAATAATTTGTATTATTTCATTATTACTAGCTTTCGCCCGCGACTCCATCCGCGTGGAATTAAAAAAAAGTCTATGTGTTCTTTCAGACTATGCTCTACATTCATGCCAAATGTCATCCAGATCTGGTTAGCCGTTTAGGCTATAAACTCTAACAAGCATCGAGCCATCTAAACTTTCGCATTTATAATATTAGTAATATTATCGAATTGTTATCAAGAACGAAACACATGTAAGCTTTTACTGAAGTGAGTTATTTTAAACGTTTCAATCAGTCCACAGATTAAAGACAACTAATGTAATAGAATTCATAAAAAAACTATAAGTAAAAATACGAAGAATGTTAACCGTTAACTTGGAAGACACATCATCTGTTCTACAAACTTTTAAATACAAACCAATATTTTAATTTAATGAAAAAGGGAACAAAGTTATTACTCTGCTCGGACTCGGTTTGCTTTTTGCATTTCTCAAATGTCTCAAAGGGTATTCCCTAAACAAATTACTTAACCGCATTTACTGCTCCGCAAAATCTACTCAACTTCAAATGTCTCTTACCTCTTATTTTTATTTTTAATTTTTGTCAAGCTTATTGCCATTTGTAAAATTAATTTTGAACTTTTTGACTAAAATTTTAAAGTAAATTAGCGCTTACGTAAAATAAATTCCTACTAGGATAATAAGATGAGATTAAAATTTCCTTAAAAAAGGAAAATGAAATTAAAATAACCTTTTGTTTTGTAATCTGGTGTGTTTCTTCTAAGTTTATTTGTTATGTTTATATTTAGGAATAAGTTGCGATATTCTTACTCTCGAGGTTGAAAAGAGCTTAGACAAATAAAAAATATTGTTTCTTTAGGATCAAAGAGAACTTCCAGCTTTGATTCGTTCTGTCATCATCGCATAATCCGTACATTTTATTCTTAAGTAATTTCTTTTGTTGTGAAAAAGGAAAATAATAGAAATAATATGATTGTAAATTGGACAAAAATCTATTTTTAGAGTTCCCTAACTGAACCCGGCATTTATTTCTCGGTAATAACATACTCTACATAAGCAAGATAATTAATTACTTCAATTAATTTTTATTTCACTTTATTTTTTTAATTATGAGCAAAAACGTTAGACTGCTAATAAAATCGTAACATGTATTTACCTTCCATAATCAATTTGCTTCAAATGAATTATTACTTTGAAATATAATTTCAAATAATCATATTTTTAAAAGTCCTTACAGTATTGTCATATTACGTTTTTCCGTTAAACATTGGTTATCAAAACACTCTGTTTATTGTTATACTAAAACCGTATAACTGAAGAGAGGTTTTGTGGAAATTTATTTTATATTTAACTCATTATCTAGATTACTGTTATTTATTTCAGATGTTATTTTCATTCAACAACAGTTATATCCACTTCGATGAACTTTCTGTACGTATACAATAGCTGGAAGACTGGAGTGAAAAGCATTCATTTGAGAATATATTTTACCATTTTCTTTGTTATATTTGAGTATTATGAAAATATTCATAATGTGTGTTGAATAAAGTAATATTTTGTTTAATAATGTAAATTGAATAAATAATAGGCTCTTACGCTAAGAGTAAAATATTTCTGTTATTAACTGGAATTGTTATGGTGTTTTTAAACAAAAGTATTAAAATAAAGATAGGAGCTTATACTCTCTAAACGTATAAAATTTATTGTTAAAACAAATGGTTTATTTTATGTTAAATTCACGTAAATTTCCAAATTGATTTTGTTATTCATTAATTTATATTTATTTTTCTTTGTAACGCTAAAGTAATAAATCTTTCTGATAAATTGTTAAAGGATTACGTCCTCTTGATAAATTGTTAAGTTGAACTGTGCAAGTGAAATGCTATGAAAAAAGATTCCAATAAAATAGAGCTGCAATATCGTTTTCACAAAAAAGTATAAATTAATACCTGATATATTAGAGCGAAAAGAAACATTTTCGTATATATTTTTAAAACATAATTGTCATTAACACAAACATCTTTAGTAAACACTTATTATGCGAGCTCGTGCAATCTCTACTTATATAAATTATATTGTCTCATGTATTACATAATGTTGAATAGCTTCAACAAACTACACAGCAACATTGAACAATCGTGATCAGTATGAGTTAGTTATTTAGAGCCGATATCGATCGCGTTGCGTCTACCGTACCTCAATCACTGCCAAACTTTTAAAATACTTCTTGGCGCAGCACCAACAACTGGAACCAATTCCTACTAAAATGGTTGTTCGAACAACGAGAAAAACTCACGAAAGCCTTTTCAAATGTTACGAAAAGTACTTTTATTAAACCAGTAAAGAATTAATAACCCTTAATTATCAACTAAATTAATCCTTAATACGATATTTTACTTCATTACATCTTATTACATTTTTTATTTTACTTTTAATTTCATAAATATACTCTTATAAGTCAGTGTTCATTGTTACTATCAAGTGAATATAAGCCCAATGTTCAAAAATAAATTACTGTATTGTTTACGTGACGTTGATTACATCAAACAATCTTTTAATCAGAGAGGGCAATCTACGAGACTCTATTGAAATTGCTCGGACTCGCTACTTACACCATCTTTGGCTCGATACTGTGTATATCAAATTCTAATCAAATTGATCATTGAACGTTTAACAGCATTAGAATTTTATAAACACGGTTTTTTTTTCCTTGTGTAGTTCTGTTTATTTATGGTTTCATAAACGTGTTTCATTTGATAAGTGTAGTTATAATAATTAAATACTTTATATACCAAGGAAGCTACCAAATCAAGAAGGTATGTATATGTTCTAAAATTAATGCTGGTTATGAATATGAAAAGTTTTATTTATAAATGCACATATTAACAATGTTCGATATAACCCCACATTTAACATGGGGTTCGAAAGTAATACATTTTTTGATAAATGAAGTACGTGCTTCCGCTAGAACTAATTCTCGTGCTATTGTTAAGCGTTATTAATGGTGCTATTTTGTTACGTTCTGAGATATAACAGCGCACTGTCAAGATAAACGGCTCTTGTGGTCTATGAGAACAGATCTGATGGATTTTATTATATGAATATAACATCAGGAATTTATAGTAACATCGCTTTTGTAAAGTTAACAATGTAGATTATACATCGTTTTTATTATCTACATTTCATTGTAAATGAAAATGTCGGTTCATATATCTTAAATGTGTCAAAGTGAAAATATTGATTGGGAATAAAAGATATATCTATTTTAAAGTTTTAATTCTTTGCAACAGTTGCACAATCAGCGAAGGAGTTCCTCAACTTTGGCAATTAAATGTAACTCTCAACTTTCAGGAAACGAGATAAGATGTGGCTGTGCCGACTACTCTCGCTATTACACTAGCCAGCACCGCGCCGCGCCGCAAGACTTTCTAAAATTACTTCGGCTAAATGAGACTATTTCATTGAACTTTTCTTATGACGGTGAAGATTTTATACTATTTGCTTAATTTGTATATAATTATAATCATCAATTCATTGTAAATCAAGTTCTGCTTTGTTGTAACAATTAATAAGTAAAGTTCGAATCGCATTGTTTAATTTTCTTTCTTACGGTTTTAAATGCTAAAAATATTCAAAACTTGTCTTGTTAGTGCTTTTAATAATTTCATTGTATTCAAATTGTGTATTACGTTCTGTACAAATATATACAACATCTTGAAAGGAAAATATAGTTGTGAAAAGATAAAATAAATAGCCTAAACTGCGTTTCATTGAGCAGAAGTTGCGCCAGCCAATTAGTTTTTCACAAGCGCCAGCTGAATGCTGGCAATCTTATTTCTCAGCTTAATTTTCTTTTTATTCGTTTTATTTCATAAAAAAAAACTCCCTGGCCGTGTTCTATTATTAAAAAATATTTATCAAATATCTTATAATGTTTCGAAATAAATTCCTACGTAAAGCCAAACAGACTCTTACAGGTTAGTTTTTTTTTATGAAGATCTTGAAAAAAAAATCGTTGAACAAACGTCATATTATTAACTGTTGGGTATACATTATTAATTGTTAACAACATATTATTGTTTGGATATTAAATATCATTATTCTTAGTAGCATTATAAACGAAAAAGTCGGGATTCTTTACACAGGTCGCACGTAACCCCTGAACAGTAAAACGGATCTGAAGGGTACCCGATATCAATTACAATCTGGATTAGCACGTAGACTTACTATTTTTTTAATTCCATTTGGGCAAAGGTTTTGGCGTCAGCTAGTACGGCGTTTTTAATGTGAACATTAAATTATAAACTCGTTAAATATAGTTCAACTTGCAATGTCATGACTGGAATTGCTGTAACATTATTGTTCATCCGTCTGATCCTCCAATTTCGTGTAGAGTGATTGATTTCTCCCTGTGGGATTGAAACAATGACACATAGCTGCATTTCGACCTGTCTATCGGTTTTGTTATGGCCATCGAGGGATAAATTTTGAACGTCCCTTGTTAAACTAATGCACGCCGGCTAAAACAATTTTTGGCAAAACTTTTTTATGCATAAGCTTCTTCCGAATCCAAACGTATTATTCTCTTTATAGGATTTTATCTTTTTTTACAAAATAGAATTTTTCATATTGCTTAATAATAGAATTATTAAGAATTTAACAAGGCTGTCTAAATGGGGGGATAAATGAAATAAGGTATTACTGCATACCTGTAAATTCCTCCCCTTGGGCAAAAATGTCATTGCGTTCGTCGAATACTGATAAGGTGGATAAAAGTTTAAGCCCAACAACCGACTTTGAGCTTAGGAGAGATGACTTGAAACGTGGCAGGGTTTTTTTAGTATATTCCATAATAAATGCTTTGTATACCTTATTTAAAAAATACCCTTAACAGTGACTTAAAGTTAGTACTTAGTCCGAAAATATTAAGTAACGTTTTAAGTTTATTTCCTAAGTAAACAACTTTTAAAACATGCCAACTGTTTCCGAGGCGTAGCGACGCGCATGTCATTTGTCAATGTCTACTTTAAGCGAAGGCAAAATGTAATTTTATAAAGGCATTCCCTTTTCATGTTGTTCGTGGTTGTTTTTTGAGTATAGCTGTCATCGGCATCCTTATTTTGATAAATGTTGTTGCATTAATATATTACATTGCTGATAGAAGATAAAAGTACGGATTTCGTGTTAACTCATCGCAACATTATTAACCTTCGTTAATTTTTATAAAATAATACTTCAGCTGTTAAAAATTAGCAAACATGATAATTAACTTGAATAATATCAATTTGCCAACCTTAATAATCTTTAATTAATATAAAACGTTTACTTTGCCAGCCATGTGAAAGCCATGTTAAAATTCCTAACATTTTTAACATCCCTAGAGAGTACAACAAGGAGACTTTTATAACATGAAGTAAAATAAATTATATAATTGTTACCATTAACATTGTATGAGAAAGCAACTGATTAATTAAATGTACTATAGCAGGATAACGATGATGATAAAGGATTGTTAACGTCAATGTAATGAGCGCCGCACTCGCGCCGCTTTCGCTGGCTTTGCTTAACGAGTACTGATTATCCTATACTGAACATGGTTGAATTTACATTACATATGTTACATACCATTTCTCTAATAGAACTGCAAAAAAAATTGTAGCATAGAATTTTCATTATTAACAATATTTAACGTTAAAATATTTACTGAACGATTGTACAGGGCCGGCAAAACAGTTATAACATCGTATTTTATACAAAAAAACATTTGAGGCTTAATTAAAAACGATTCATAATTGAATTCTACAATGTCCCATATATAACGTCGATTTATGTGCTATACGAAATTGATCAGCTCGTGCTATTTTGGTCTCAATATGGTCAAGGTAATTTTGGGTCAGACTTGTCGTCTGAGAAAACCCGGGCGGGTTAAAACAGTTGTCACCGGGTCTCGCTGTTATCTGATTCAGTATTACTATTGTTAATACATTACTAATTAAATATTTTACTTTGATTTATCATTGATTTACTTATTGGTGTTAGTTCTAATAATTAATAGAGAAAAATCATTTATCATTTATCATCATATCTCTATAATATACATTGGCTGCGATTTGTAGGTTGTTGTGTTGTTTTATTTTAGGATTTAGTGTGTTTATTATGAAATCATATTAAGTCACATTAGATGTAACGAGCAATTTCCGGCTCTCGGGACATTAACTCTACCGCTGTTAACAACACACGTACTTTCAATGTTATTTCACGGTTTTCTTTATTCCTTAACATCCATATGTTTCTGTCGAAAATTTTTGAATAAAAACTTCTTCCATTAATCGTTTAGCTACGCATTAATAACTTAACTAAATATTAGAGAACGTTAAATATTACACACATAAAATTTTATTTAATCACATTCATCTCATTGACAACTCTATATTCTGCAATTACGCTTCAACTTAAATGAAAAACTGTAGCCTTCACTAAATATAGAGCTGTGCAGACGAGTATTTAACGAACACCTAGCCTTTCGATGATCCCTCATTCGCTTTGCACGTGATGTGACTGTACATTCAAACTAGTGATGTGCGCTTACAAATCAAAAAAATCGATTAGCGATATTTACATAATTTTATAAAACCAAGTAATTGTTGTAAAACATATTTAGCATTGGTTATTGCATACTTTTAAACAAATGTCTTCTATTTTGGTTATAAAAAATTGTTTGATTTTATTTTTCTTGTCATTTTATTGTTAACTTTCTTTGTCTCCATAGATCATAAATGCGATATTTAATTTTTGTTTATAGCAAAAACAATATTACAAGTTTATTAACCCGGTCTCTCTATTTCCTCTCTTATATACAAAAATATTTTTGAAGATAACAAAATTAATTAATATAAATACTTTCCTATCGACATCTAGAGAGGACGTCACTATGGTACTTCAAATAGGGCGAAGCTATAAATGGCGTTTATTCAGTTGAAGTTGCGCCGGTCAATTTGTTTCATGCAGCGTTTGACTCACAATTGTCTTTCATTTATTTTTTTCCTAGAAGGCACGCGTTGTTGAGTAGTTCTATTTTATCAATAAAACTTTTAAAAAGAAAATAAAACCGACATTAAAAAAAGCTTTTTTTTCTGTATTAAAATAACTCGATTGCGTTTACTAATATTGTATCTTCTTGAGACAAGAGCCATAAAATTTTCCGCCAATTTTATGTCTCGTACGAAAATAAACGTTATCATAATAAGATAAAAACGTTTCACTTCAAATTTCATGGTCCAATAAACTTTAGTGTTATTAAAATAATAAAACTTTCAGGATATAATTTGATCAATGCGTTATCCACTACTCTCTATGACCCGTTATTTTAAAATATATTTTGTTGTCCATAAAATTTTATAAAGTTATCAAGTTGATAGTATAAAAGT
Organism: Papilio memnon; assembly: GCA_003118335.3. Classification (NCBI taxonomy): domain Eukaryota; kingdom Metazoa; phylum Arthropoda; class Insecta; order Lepidoptera; family Papilionidae; genus Papilio; species Papilio memnon. The sequence goes on along the minus strand of LD700007.1, from coordinate 4,759,289 downwards.
AAATTTTATACTTGAACACTAATGATAAACTTTAGTGGAAGCTTAAAGGATTTTACTGTAAATTGCGCTACATTAAATGCTCGATGAAATAAAAAGGACGGCACAGGAAAATATGCAACGCTGCACGAATAGCACCAGCCAGTCGCTAATTACACTCCAGTTTTTACAGCCAAGGCTTAATTAAATTGCTAATGATTTATTACTTTCAACAATTTTTATATATTCATTTTTATAACTTTCTAAAGATACACGTTTTTATGAAAACGAACAAAAGGGTTGTTATTGTATATCGAGACACAAACAATAAAATATAATTAAAACAGTAATTTACGATAGGAAAGTAGTATCAATGGTACATTTTAGTCGAGAATTTTAATATGAACAAGAATCAAAATTTATCATGTTTATAAAATGTATCGAGATACTTCATATACAATATAAATTTCCATGAAAACATTAAATTTCAAAATAATTCCACTGATCTCGCGCGCGGCAAGCTTGAGCAAAAGACTATGCCATAGATTGCAAAAGCATTTCCATATTTCAGAGTAAGAGGCTATCTAAAAGCATTTGTTTTATCTCAATGCATTCCATTTATTGAGAATCTATTTCCCAAGCACGCTTGCATCGCTGTTACTTATCGATATGTGGCACGGATGACAATATATTGCTAGGCGCATCGCAATACTTGCGGAATGGAAAGTTATGCAGATGTGCATGCATTGGTTTTTATTTAAATATGTAAATATTTTTTGAGAATAATATAACAGTTTAATTGTTTACATGTTTTTAGAATTAAATAATGGGACTTACATAGCTGTTTAATTTCTTAGGTAGAAGGAAATATGGATCAATGAAATGAAATAATTAAAGGAACCATAATCGGTCTAAATTTAATCCTATTCCCATTTCCATGTTTTCGTACAAGGTAAGGATGAAAAGGGGAAATGGATTTGGAGATGACGCTGAGGAGGAGAAATCCTCTTGTTATGCATCCCTCTTCTGTTCATCAAACGTATGCAACGCATTTGCAAATGTGGTAGGCTATGGGCTACGACCACTTCGCTATTTTTTTCGCAGATGCCGGTATCCGCTTAATTTTTTTTCACCTAATCCTAAAAAATGTTTTAAAATTTCTTTAGAGTTTTCCGCCTTTAAAAATTATATAAAAAATGGGTATTATGCATAGTAAGCAATTGTAAAAATGGTTCTTTTAAAACTTTGCATTCGAAATGAGTGCGCGGGTCGTTTGATGGCCAGCTCTATGAATATTTAAAGGAATTAACGGTTACCTATCCACATTTAAATAGAACATAAAAAATCTTTCAGCCTTTTGCGGCATTAATAATATTTTAATTTGTTTATTTGTGCCACAAACTGATTTTGTATCATGAAACAAAATTTAAATAAGTTTTAAATTGTTTTTACACATAAGATAGACGAAATACCTGTTTTAATCATAACAATTGCGAATTTAAATTTATTCGCCTGTTAAGTATTCACATCATTAAGTACTCATCGTAATAATTACAATCAAGGTATGCTCGTGATAATTACAATATATGGGACATTTTAAACATATTAATATGCGTATTGTACCTTTACAAATGTCAATTTTTTTGTTTCTATGTATTCTATAGCTAAGAAAAGTGCCGCAAATAGTCATCCGTGTAAAAACAATCTACATTTTTAAGAAATAATGAATTTATGGAATGAAACCCCTAAATATTCCGGGAATAAAGCTCGGACTTATCAAGGTTTACCGGCCGTCGAGCGGACAGAATCGGATAAAGGACCTGTTATCGTAACTTTTGTCATTACCTTCGCCGAATCAGTGGAAGCAGCGCCAATGCAAAAGCGACCAAAACACAAAGGAACGTTACAAACGTTAACTACGCTTGAAATCAATTATTTTAAAATAACTATGCTGCAGAATTCAGATTACTACTATTATCATTTTTCTTCTCTTAAAAAAAGACAAAGGCAACTGGCACGGCAGTGTAATTTCACGGTCAAGTAAACATTGAACGTTCGAATTTCGAATGTACGAGAGAATATCATAGAATTCACGGATTAAAAGTTAACTCGCATCTGTTTACGTAGTACATCCGTCGAGCAATTTGTAATTTAGCGGAATAGCGACAAAATAAAAGCCGTCGCATCCGAAATGGAACTGATTGCGAGCGCACCGTGTAAAACGTCAGGCCGGTATTTTCGCGTACATTTCCCTGGTTTAGTTAAATCCTTTACACAGAATATTCCTACATATTAATAAAACTGTAGAGCGAAATCTATTTATCGTATTTTTTGAAACAACAATTTAACAAAATAAAGAACGTCACTAATTTAATTTCAACAACTTCGTTCTCAAAATATCTGTCCTTCATAAGGCAAGATAAAATTGTTAGTTTTTTTTTTCATTAAAACATGTCCATTGAAATCACCCTATTTTTTTTAAGTAATTAAAAATACTTTGACGTAAGTAGTATTGAAATGGAAATTATTAAAATGGAAAATAAATATTATTGAAGCGATCTCTTTTGATTTGTTGTCATTAGATTATTTATTTATTTATTTATTTATTTATTTATTTATTTATACTTTTTGCACAAAATTACCAAACATATATTATACTTAAAAGCTAAGACAAGAATTGCGCAAGGGCGGCCTTATTGCTGTAAGCAAT
>LD700007.1:4715449-4731250 GCA_003118335.3 Papilio memnon | reverse complement strand
AGCTGGGGATGATGATGATTTTTATTAATCAAAGAATATTCGTTATTTTTTTCATTACTTGTATTAACGTTCCTTCTTTTTTAAGATTCTTTTTCCGAAAATTAATAACGTGTCAACACCAGATCGGTTAATTATTCACGATTCTTTTAAAAGACGTCAACTCCCCAATTCATTTACGAAATTGAAATAAGAAAAATATTACACGATTGAAATGAAATTTTCACGACAAAAATTTAAAAAACCAGGTGGAAAGTATAACCGTACCGCGGGAGTTTAAAAACTTTAATATTATTTCATTAATAAAGGAAAAAGCAACCAAGTATTTGCAGTCAAAAGTCACAAGTATCGTGTTATTTTTATTCTCTTTGTAGCTATTGACAAACCTTTCAAAGGGCACGACCGGCAGAGCACTTAGCCGGTCAATAGTGCAATCCTATTGAGCCTGTCATTGGAAACATTTTAAAAGAAATGTAATTTTTCCAGCATAATCTTTTACAAGCTACTTTTGATTTTTTTAATCCAACAAAAGGTTACATTTCATTTTAAAATAATAGAAAACCCTATCGATCTATCTTAGAGAACTTTTAAAATTATTTCAATAAAATGTTCATTACATATGCAATACTTACAAATACATACATATATGTCGGAGTGACGAGCGGTTTGGAGAATTTAATTCCGAAGGTAGATCATAGACACGGTAACTTATCATCCATTGTGGACGTGCGTATGTTAAAGATAATAAAACTCAACCCTTCAATCTTTAGTGAAAACTGCACTATAATACTTAATCGGATTGTAAAGATTTACAGAGCTTCGATTGACTTTATACGTGCGTACAATCGTAGCTTGTCTCTTAACCGTTTAACGACACTGCTGTCTGTCTTTGATCACTGCTATGACATCTGTGAACCCATTCGGTGTTGCACGCTCAAAAACTCAAATTACAACACCAACTCCAAACAATTTCAAATATTTCCAGCACTCAAACTTATTATTTGATAGTCCCTTTAATCGTTCAAAAATCATTTCGCTCCGTTGAATACAAAAAACATTTTTAAATTTAATGGTTATAACTCTCAGTTCACCCCTTTATCGAATGTATGCATAGTGTATATGTACATACTAAGGCATACTTAGTAGTTATATAGGTCTCTTGAGATCGTCGTGGTTATTACGTGTTAATGTGCCCGATTGCATTCACTGATTTGTGGAGTCTTGGGCCACAGTGTAGTGAGATTAGGAACGCAAATAGCCGGGTCCTATGTATCAACATTGCTATGTACAAACCACCGCACGTAAGCTTTCATGTACATAAGCCTTCTATGCCAGCTAATTACTATCCTTTATGTAACTAATTGAGTTACGGTTGTCTGGATGTCTCGAAAGCATTACTACGTGTTCTGACTACGTTTGCAGTAATGAATCTAGTTATGGTGGAATTTACTCGCTGCAGTAGACGTACATTGTAACATAAATACGTTTTTTGTTCGTAAATAAAATTTGCTATAGCCTTTTTTTATTTAGTTTAATTTAACTATAATAACAAACGACTATAATGATATCCTACTTCTTGCGTTAAAGTAGAACTTTAAACAACAAATACAATTCGAGGTTAAATTTGGTCGTCTCAAATGTTAAATACGTTAAGTGACTAAGGCAGGAAATAGAGTACGTCCAGGGCGGCGGGATATTTCCGTTCAACAACATTTCCTTTGCCACTTTATCTTGACATTCAAAGGCAAGACAAAACAAATTATTGTAACAATATCAACAATTTCTTTTCTAATTCAATTTTTAATGTTTTTCTCATCCTTTTTTTGTCAATTCATAGGAGATCAGTGAATAAAAAATATCAAAAAAAATCTCGAAAATGCTATTTTAGTTTTTCGTTACATTCCTTTGTCGCTCATTTTAAAATCTATCTTCTATACGCTGTTAAAACTAAGCTCAGCAAGAGCCGATCACAAGTGTAATCAGGTAGGATTATGTAAGCGACAGGTGACATTGGGGCTCGCTTGCCTGACAATTAACTGATTAGGGTATCTTCGTTCAAGTGCCCTTCGTCCATTGCCACTGAATAAATTATTTCTTATTACTATCCGTAGCATGGTCTGCCTTTAATACTGACCTAATATTATCAATTTTTGATGGTTAATTTCGAAAAAGTCGAAATTTTCAGTCCAAGTGTTTTTTACAAAAAACATTTTCCAACGGTAAGAACCAAACAGAATTATAACACACCCTAATTAGTATCTGTTTTCTAACTAACAAAAAATTTGTGAGTTTTTTTAAATTGTGGATGTTGTAAAGCAGTGAACATCTATGGTCCTTATTTAAAATAAGCAAGATGGCGCGGGCCCAGCGATGTAATGCTAGTTACACACAAGGGTAGAACAGTGCAGTGGCACACCGCTACTGTTTGAATACACAATTCGTAGACAGATTAAACCTAGACAAAGTAACATGCGTTTGGCAATTAAACAAAACTACAAAATTTCGATGTTTCGCGTCTTTAATACGCATTTGATACATTTTGGTGAATCTACTAACCATATTATTAAGGGTTCAGTAAAGTTTTAATATTAAGTGTGCGTTCCGTTACGCCTCATTATTCTACGCTTGTGTGAAACTAGCATAAGCGGCAAACGTTCCGGAGGTCGAAACATAAAGCGCGCTCGACATAATGGATATTGCTATTCTTGCGAGTTTCTGAGCAGTCTTCTTTGAAACCTAGCATAATCCGATCACTGTTCTCTCATACATCTTTTTGTAACTTGATTAAAAATCGGCTTTGGAAAGCTCCTACCGTGAAATTATTTTGCATATTTTAAAAATTGATTATGAAAAGCGATCGTGTATCAGCTACGGCGAGCAAAGCTGATTGATCCTTTTTTTTTTGTTTTTTATACCATAAGGTGGCAAACGAGCAAGCGGCCACCTAAATCCGCCAAAATGGCGAAGCGACCGCTGCCCATAGACATCCGCAATTGCAGATGCGTTGCCTACCCTAAATCGTCGGAGGAGGAGACGCACATAAAGAGGATATTTCCCCTTCCTATTCGTCTCCCCCACTGTCAAATCCACTTTCCCATCAAAACCCTTCCTTATAAGAAAAGGGTGGAACGGGAAAGGGACTAAAGTTGGGCCTCCGGCACCACACTCATCAGACGAAACGCGGAATTCCTTCCGCTTCACGCCTGTCATCTGTGTGGTCGTGGTATTGCACCGGGCGAGCCAACCCATTCGTGCTAAGATGTTAAAGCGGGCTCTTTTATTCTAATAAATGTTCGTTCTTAATTAATATTCAATTAACTACATTGAGTAAGTAAAAGTTTCATACTTTTACGTTACGGGTGCCGTATAAGACGGGTACGGGACCTGCCGCACAACCGACCCTAAGATTACACATGAACCAGAATAATATTGTAAACAAGGGGATGATGATGGATATAGTGGTACTTACCAGGTCGATGCCCGCCTCACCTCCTACAGGTGCCTGGCCTCTGTCGGTATCTATCGAATCAAGTCTAGTTCTGTCAAGTCTATAGGCGCCAGCGATGCTGCCTGCAGATGCACCCGTATGCACCGTTATTGTTCCAATTGCGAAATCGAAATTCAAAGCGACCCCGTTCGGTACCAAAATTGACACGCCCGTTGTGTCTTTCGCGATGTCAACAAGCAACCACTTCCGATGACCTTTGAACTTTGAACGCGCCTTTAGTGAGCGTAACTCAGGGAGAGGGATTCAAATCTACCCTCCTTTGCAGACGAATAAAAATGCGCTCGGTTACCCGCAATAACTCGGGCCGCGAAGTTTAAACTATATCTTCGCCACCGAATGTTGCGAACCCGTATCATCTGTACCGAACAGTTGTGCTATGTTGTACCAAAGGCAAGAGACAGGAAGTTTTGGGACCTCACCAGCTATTTGTATATCGCTAAGAACAAGAAGTGAATATTTTAAAAATCAGTCCACAGTAAATATCAATAATACATAATTGGCATAGCAGCATTTGCTTACAAGCTACCGAAATTGTAAAAAAAAAAACAAAGATTAACATCTTCCTGTTGTAATCCCATCGGATATGTAAACGGTTACTTTTATCCTTCACTCATTTGCGGCGCACCGCACGTAATCTGGCGTAAGGCGAGGCCTCCACACTTAGCCCTTTCATTAACTCTGCTCCATTGAATCCCTTTTACTGACCATTCAGTTATAACTGTTTTGATTCAACTCCTTTGTTAAACATTTTTTTAACTTCATCATCTGGTAATTTGTCCAATAAATTATAACGTATTTATTGTTAAAAAATTTTGCTAATTTAAAATAATCCACTCAAACCTCTAAAAGCTAAATCCATTGAAAAGTCTAAGTAACGTTATTCAAAATAAAAAAGAGTTATTTATTAGACTTTACATTAATTTATAGTGACAATCTCGGAAGATTCTACCATAGTGTTGCAATACTTTGACAAACCAGTGAGTTCGGAACAAATAGTCTCAAATAGTGACCAGATATAAACGAAGAGTCTGCTAAAATAATACATTGTAGATGTCCTAGCTCCGACTACTATAGTTTGTAAGTATTGTTATAATATTAATTTTATAATTAAATACACATTCCCATTGAATTCTAGCACAAAATAATCATGTAGCCTTAGAAAATTACTTCTGTGGTTAGAATGTTTTAAGTTAAATTCCCAAATTAGATTCTTGGAAGCCCGCCTAAGCTAAGCCTATTCAAAGTTTTCATTCTCATTATACTTTAAGATGTTCCGAAACCCTTAGTTAATCTGTTGGCCTAACTTACTGCCTATGTGACTTACATTTCAATTTATTGAATTAAAATATAAAAACTACTTTTAATTAAATCATCAATTTTCTAATACTTTCACTGTGATAAGATGCATCTACATACGTCTTAAATTAAAACAATTATTTAATAAGATAGACTTATTTAGTTAAATTAACCAATTACTCTAAATGAAACGTTATAAAAAAAACAATAATAAATTAGTACAAGGTAAACGGGATTTCAGAAGTACCCTCTCTCATTTGCCGCCATGTGAAGTCCCTCATTACCAACTCGTAATGAAGCCACTTCACTTTGCTGCGAGTCATTAACTTGCCAGCCGTAAATTGTCACCTGAAATCACGATTGTTGTTAACTTACAAACATAAGCTGTCACCTTTAATTGGAATAGACAGCGATATTTCAACATAAATAATTTTCAATGTTATTTATAGGTTATCAAATATAATATTACTACCGCTTCGGAAAGTGTTAGCTAGCGCTAAGAAGTGGCGGAAGAAATTCATCATGTCCGCCCTTATCGTACTCCCATAGGGTCGGCGCAACAGGTTGTTGTCATCCAGGTAATTAAAAAATATATATGTTGAAAATAGATTCAGTTAGAATGAAGAAAAATAATTTAATGTAGGTGTTATTTTCATAATGTCTGTTATTTTATAAAGAGTTAGTGACTACGCAAGCAACGGTAGCATAATATACTTTTCCGTTGCTATTAGTTTCGAGTTACATTGCTGTCCCCGATGGACGCTCATTGAATATTAATCCGAGGCACAATAAAATGAGGGAACGAAGTCGCCCGGGTCCCAGGTGACGGCACAACTTTACTACGATATTATTCTTTTATAAAGTACGGCAACTCTATAGTGAATACGGTAAAAAAAACACCTCTAAAAGTATACATAGGAATGTAATATAACAATTTCAGCAATTTCTCTAGTTATCTTGACATACCAGAGTTTAGATTGTTCAGACATGCAAACAGTAACTTCGTTTCGGCTTTAGAACATATAAGTTAGTAAAATTAATTTATTAACAAGGCATATGTCGACGTACATGCTTTCTCCTCGACCAGTAAACTTCTGGAAGTGTTTCAAAGTCTACAATTTTAGTTTCATCTAACTAATTATATAAATGTGAAAGTTTAGATGGATGGATGGTAGAATGGATGGATGGATGTTAGAGTTTGTAGCCTAAACGGCTGAACGGATCTTGATGAAATTTGACATAGATATAGAGGATAGTCTGGAAGAACACATAGGCTACTCACTTTTGTTTTTTTTATTCGACGCAGACGGAGTTGCAGGCGAAAGCTAGTAATAAATAAGTGCAATGGTCGGCTAATGTAAAACATCTTTTATAATGCATATTTTTCAACTAGTATTTATTTTCCATCAAGTTCTTGAAAACACATTATCTCGTTTATTTGCTCAAAACGTTTACTTTTAATAAGACTATTAAATGTAAATTTATTTTTAACGCTCGCCAGAACTCGAGCCAAATAGCGCCGGTAAATTTTACGCTATCACGGGGGAAATGTGCCTTGATAAAATCGTTGTGTGCCTCAAAATTACAACCTTGTATATCGTTGCAGATAATAAGTTTGTTAAAAAAATAGTTTAAAAAAGTTAGCGACTGAAGCCAAAGATTTCAGTCCTAGTGTACCAATTTTTATTTTTTTGGCTTTCCATATAGACCGTTGTTGATTTACACATTGCCAGTTGCACTGTAAAATTAACACTGACCATTAAAGTTACATAATTTTCAATTTGTTTTATAGTACATAACTTGGTTGTTAGATAATGTGAATTATTAAAGTGCCTACAAAAATTATTTAAATCGATTTTTAATCATACAACTTAAATTTTCCAAAATTATAATTTCATTTCGTTTTACTACTTTTTATAATTTCAACGTACACGCGATATCGGGGTCGTTTTGTATCGTGCCAGTAAATTATACCGAGCGTATTTACTATTTATGACTCATTCATCGGAGTGTTCGATAACCAGATGGGACCACATAGTTACAATTACTGCAGCCTGTCAGATATCAAATTCATTATTTAGTATTTATTTCACAATGCGGCAACCGCGGATATTTACTGAATACATTGTAAAGTAGAAACATTGTGAACGTTTACACAAATGTTATTGACTTGTTTAAAACTGTAATAAATAATAGAGTAGGAACTATTTTATATTTTGTAAGATACAAACTCGCATCCTTGATCTAGACGGGTAGATAGCTTTTCAAAAAGGTTATACTTTACATAAACATGGATATAACTTTTTTTAAAGCTGCGGTTGATATAATCGTATTATAGTTTATTAATTTACTTAAATCGTATTAATGAGATTAATTTGATGTCTACTGATAAAGTTTTATTACTTTCACTAAATTCATACTTGTCTAACAGAATAAAAAACTGAGGAGAGTCTAAGATAAGTCACCTTTTTATAAAAGTTATAAACGAACTTTTCTTTTAGTTAGAGAGTCAATTCATGTCTAAGTCGCAGCAATCTGTTGGGATATTACTCTCTTATTTGCTTAGTACTTAAATAAAGTATTCCTATTTAAGTTAAAACCAACAGAGAGAACGTTTGAAACATATGAGCTTACCGCGTAATTGAAATTCAACATTTTTTCAACTGTGCTTATCCTTACTATGCTTAACTGATGACTTATCGATCTTTCGTTGACACTCTTTCGTGTTAATTAAATCACAAGAGTTGGCTTCACAGATATGAATATAAATAAATTATAATGTTGTATAATACAATATATGTTATAACTGATAAAGATCCGCGCCATCTTTCAGCCGTTTGATTTATGCCGCCTGCAAGTAAAGGTTTGCCAACGATACTCCACTTCAATATATCATGAATCTTGCTTATTTTACATATTTAATGTATTTTGCTGCCGAAATTGCTGAGGATATACCATGAATAAATTGAATACAATGTTTCTGGACATAAATTATATTTACAGACTGTATGATCTTAAAACAAGATATGATTTATGCTTCAGAAGGTTCATTTCTTACAAGTGTATAACGACACGCTCAGAATTCAATAATCTGTGGTTTTAACTCCTGCTGTCAAATTAACAATAAACTAACATAATATCAAGGATTGAATTTCAAGGTCAAATATTTTACCTGGAATAGGTAAGAAAATAGTAAAACTTTTTTTCAAATATGTTTTCTTTGCAACAGAAACGTGTGTCTGTATTGGAAATACAGAACATTTATTACTTTCAAACTTCTTTCTCCGAACAAAGTGCAAAAATTCCTGCCGATGTTGCAGAAATCGAAAAACTTTCGATCTTTTTAAGCCGATGGCTCCTTTATCGTTTCTTTGTTGGACAGAAATTCGTGATTAAATCCTCCCTTATAAGTTTAAGTGAATGACTCCGAGATACAAAGTTATATGTTGTTTTATTACGTTTGTTAGCAATACAATTGTTGCAAGATTACTTAATTTAGACAAAGTAATTCTTTTGTTTTCATAAGCAGTAGTAGCTTTTTATATTCATCGAAGCATTTGATTGTTTACGAATTAATACTGATCAAGGACAATAGCATTCATAGTTCAATTATTATGAAAAATTCTACTTGTGCTAGTTCTTAATATGTTTTGGTATAGAAAAAAATATCCTCAAATTATACTACACTGGAACACATTACAAAAACGAATTACAATGTAAGAATCCCATACTTATATCGAATCATTCATTACTCCTTTTGTGGGTCACGATCCAATAAATAATTCAGGACGTGAACAAGTTCCGAAACGAATGTACCTAATAGCATTTTATCCGTAAATGGCTTTTGTTTAGAATCAGGCATTAAGTAATATTTCATAAGGGGGAGTTGCTCGTGAATTTTCCGGATAACGAACGCAATCGGATCGCTACATTACATGATTCGTGTAGTTCTTGTTACGTTGCCAATTTATTTATTGGAGAACGATTTCATTGTTATAGGGATTGTTAAAGATCTTGTTACTTGTTAAATTTTATAGTTCATTTAATTTAGGATCACTAGATTCTGTTTCATACTTAACTTCTATCTTAACCTATTATTATTGACCAAATATGGACCAAATTTCTCGGAATAAATTGTTAATTGCATTGTCATCTATCTTTTGTTTCTATAAATCAAGTGAGCCGTGGAAATAATATGTTTATAATAGATTGTTGACCTGTTCATTGTAACGCAGAATGTATTGCTCACAGCACCACAATGGAAGCCTGGGGAGTGCAGTTCACGATAATATAATGAAATTTAATACATTTCAGCAACACAAATGTTCATTCCATTTTATGATTGTGAGTTTAATTTACGTTGTTCTCAATATTTCTGATCAAAATGCAACATTGTTATGTTACGGTGTATGTTCTTTAAATATCGAATACTGGTTTTAATAGCATATTTTCTTCTTATTTTTGTCCTACTGACTTTACCACGGATATGATATTGTCTAATTATTACTACGACAAGTGATTTTGATATTGGAAAAATATTAACTTTCAACTAATAACAAGGTATGTAAGTACGTATTAACTGCGTTCTTAAAATTAAAAAGGAATTCATTAAAAATTAATGCAAATTAAATTCATTAAAAGTAATGAAAATATCAAAACGTGAACATTTCAAACAGATAAATTAAACAAAACAGATTCAATGCACGTTTAAGTAAAGTTCCATCAACTTCCAAAAACCAAACAATTTACTCTGTAGTTGGTAACTTCAGCAGATGGCAAACGTAAGTCTGCGAACGTGAGATATAAGTTCTCGCTTTTGGAGCGGAATCTCCGACACACTTCAACTAATAAGACTCCTTAGTACAAGTGAATGCTGTAGTCATAACTCATGCCTGCATGCTAATGCGACGTATGAAACGTATATGGAAATTTTATTTCACTTTAACACTGAATAAGAACTATAAATCAAATAAAACTTAGCGCTATGTGTGAAGATATAACTATTTTAAATGTTAATTAAATGTTTTTTGAGTACTTATTTCAACTTGCAATCGCTTATATATGTGTTATCTAGTGCTCTACAAAAAACAATCAAGTTTTCAGTCTTCTGAAGTAAGACTAAAATTGCAAAAGTTGTTTAATAAAAAGACATTCAAAGTTAAACTTTTAAAATTTTTCTTTAGTGTCCAAGTCATTAAAATAAAAAGAAATCTAAAAAATATAATACAGCACAAAGTTCCGTTAACAAGAGTCTAGTTTATTTAAAACAAAAAACTTTTCTGATTTATTAGCGCGAGTAAACTTGAGATGCCGGCGGAATAAACAAAGGATGTTGGCCGGCACCAAGTGGGAAGTGGGGGGACAAGTTAGTCGTTTTCCCTTTCGACTTAAATGCATTATTCCGACGAAAATCCAGGCAACCCGTCATCACTTTGATTTATTAATCAAAAACACACTTAATAATCACAAACATAAACTCTATTTCATTAAAAAATGATTAATAATTAATTATTATTTTTTAAAAAATAATATAATATGATATTTTATTAAGAAGTTTTGTTTTGAATGCGGATATACACATTAAATTTTCAGCACGCGCACCTCTCATTTCAGTCGTTATTTCCGAACGAAATGCTTTAATGTTTGACGTTAATTATGCTGAAGGCTTTTAATTTTTACTACCTTTTAATGTATTCTGTTTAAGACTCAGTTTATTTTGCTATTTTTCACGAACGTAAAATCTTTGGATACCGTTTTTTATATTTTTGTTCATACTAACAGCAAAATGAAAGGTGGAATAACAACACACCACAATAAAATTGAGAAATACTGTCAGTTTTAATAGAGATTAAAACGCATGTTGCCAAATTATTGGTACCTAAACAAATCAATTCATATTGAAATAATTGTTACTATTATTGCCACAAACGATACAAACTACTAAGTCGTATTTAAATTAAGACAATAAAGGAAGCGTTTTGTTCTATTGATAGAATCACTATGACATTCACCTTGCTACATTATTTACCAAGAAAACATAGTTACTAAGCCCTCAAACTAGCCAGACAATTTAGATTGTCTCACCATCCCCTACGTACCAATGACTTTGAAGTTAGTAAAGGCAATACAAATTAATGTATATAACTCACGGCCAATTTTTAATTACTTTAACTTTAGATCTAGTCCTTAAGGTTAATAAAGATATTCCAATACTGTGTTTAAATTTTATATAATTAAGTAGAAAAACCTAATTTAGAAAAAAATGAGAATAACATAGATATTTGTGGTAAAGTAGTGTCGTATAACCGCGTGTCGCTTAAAAGTATTTGCAAATTGGTACTCGGAGTGAGGCAGCCAGTTTCAGTTACAAAGTCAATATTGAGGTTGAGGTTCGACGTTAATTCTGCTAATGAAGGCTTTCATTAAAAAGCCGCGATATCACCTTTCAGTTACAGATCAATCAAATTATGTACTGTTTTGTTTTTCTTTATGGCAGTTTTTAATTGATGTCTCAATTTTTTTTTTCATTTTATTTGATTAGGTAGCTCAATATTCCTAATGTTATATGGCGATCGAAAATTAACATTTACTAACATACGTTCAGCCGATTTCCATATTTAATGTTCATTGAATTCTGATCAGAAATGACGTTGTTTATTGCTTTGACCCAATAAAAATATAACAACAGAACTGGAAGTTGAATTTTACAATTGTATTAAAAATGTAACTTTTGTAGCATGAAGAAAGGGAAATAAAATAGTGTTTTAATTATGTGAAGTCTTCGTTTAGCCTTCAGAGCACCAGTCCTCCAAAACGGCAGCCATTTTGCTGTGTTTCGGGCTATCAAGACTAACTAGAATTTGTAATCAGATAAAGGTAGATGTAAAGAGGATTTCCAAATGATGTAACATTTTTAATATGATTGATTATATTCAGCTTAAAAGTTTAAACATAATCGAGCTTTTATTATAATATTCATCATTTACTTATTTCATTTTTGGGATGAGAAATAAGTAACCGCAATATTGATTAATTCAAGGACGAAAGACATTCCAGTTGGGTCCCCATTACGTGCGGTCCCTACAAATACGACCTCAGCAAAGGTTGAAAAGAAAATCGCATAAAAGCTCAGGTTACCGAACTCGCCCTTGGAATAAACGAACATATAGCTAAATATAAATTACACTCTTTTAAGTTTCAAGTAAAATATTTTCTTAAGAATAAGTAAAGTGACTTTTACTAAGATAAGAGGAATAAATGAGATATCTCTTTACCTACATAAGCTTTTTATATAAAATCCTTGCAAACACGTCTTTTGAAAAGCCATCGCTTGTCATTAGACTTTTACGTGATACAGAATTCAAAGAAATTAGTACTAGTAAAATTATTTTTGTCCATTTGCAAATAAAATTTAATTTAATTTTTGGACTTAAATTATACAAGACTAGCTGTTGCGCGCGACTTTGTCGACGGGAAGTTGAAACATAGTAAAAAAATATATACCTAGACTATGCTACTTAGTGATAACGTAAATTTTTAATGGTGAAATGATTTTTGAAATCAGTCGACAGTTTTTGAGTTTTTTCAATACATACAAAAATCGGAAAATACAAATCACTCTTTTTCATAATGGTTATAGATATGAAAGACAACATTCCTGTGCCTAAAACCTGTACTTAGTAGTTATTAAGTGGCCACAGCTTGTAAAATTAATTCCGAAATTACTGTGAAATCTTGTATTATCATATTAATTATGCAACGTAACTTAATAGATCAATTTAAAAAGTTATTACTGTACAACAACTGAGGCCATAGCAAACATCCGTTGACTTGTATTTTCGTCCGCCATTTTCTTTATTAGCTAACTGGGGTTAAGATATTACGGCTGTGTTGTAGATTTAATTATACAACTTTCCGACATTTCAAGTATAATTCGTTGCTTCTGCAAAAGTTTTGTTGTTTACAAATGCTCTCTTTTCCTTTGCTGTTTCGTGTTGTTTGCGGAGTGAAGTTGTTTTTATTCACTTTTAACCTCAAAATGTAGTTATTTAGAAAAAAATAAATGTAAAATATGACGAAGGTACATTTCCAACTTTAAACTTCCTTTTGCTATGATCAACAATAGTGCTTATTAAATATACAAATGCCTCTAGTTAGTAATAGTCCAAAAGTATATAAGGCATGCGTTAAAGTTTTTTATTATGTAGTGCGCTTTCTTGATTTTAACGTATAAATATTATTTTTATAATAACAATACTTAATTAACTCTTTACTTCAATTCTCATTTTTATGAAGATTTATCGAGATAAATTCAATCACACCCAGAGCCTTGGTTCTATCAAAGCTCAACATTCAAACTTACCTTATAGTTTTGAAGACAAGACAAACTTGAGACTGCGTACGTGAGTTATAACTTTCCTACGCCGAATAGGAATCCTTAGCACACTTGGAGACCCTTTAAATACATGGAACTTATTACTGATTAAACGTACTTAGTTATGGCTTTTAAGTAGTAGCTACACTAAAGCTATGTTTCAGTAACATTCTCAGAACTTGATTTGTAACTTTGAGTACATATTCTTAATTTAATTAATGAATTATTTACTGTTACTTGGACTTTTAAAGCACATTTACTATAATAATTTAGAAATATTCTGCCTCAATAAATGTGAGTTTGAGAGATATTTTCAGACATTTACAAAAACAATTTTGTATATACCATTTTATTATAATAAGTTACTTGTTTCTGAACAAATCATTTTATGACAATCTACGAATCTATCCAGTTTTGCTAGATTGCGAAAAATTGTGATTCAAATAAAAGAAAAATACATTCGTCACAGAAACCCAGAATATTAGAATGAATATACTTTAAAAATCTAAATGTAAAATACACAACAAAGCTTGGACATATATTACTTAAGCTAGAAACGCAATATCAGCTCAGTAAAGTGAGTGCTTAGTAACTGTAATGAATTATTCAGGACCAAAGTAGTATATATTAACTTAATGCAAGAGACCGCCGCGACCACGCTTTTATAAGCTCTTCACTTTTATTTTATACAAAATTATTCATGTTCAACTTTTGCTTTAGGAATGTTTATATTTTTATTCTGAAATCTATGGTATAACAAAACAATTATATAAAATTGCAATTGATCCTTTTGTTTATTTGCAAGTACTGTTATGGATATGGAAATAAAAAAAACAACATTAAAACTAATTTTAACTTTTTAATTTAATACCATTATTAATAAGGGGACATTTTCAGGAACGTAATGCTTTCATTTCAACAAAGGACAACAACGTTCCGTGAAATTACACAAACAATGAGGTAAATGAAGTTCGGTAAAAGCTGTTTGATTACTAAATTAAAAATAAATAATCCAATTAAACATGAAACTTTGATGCGGCTGTTTCATTTAAAACAAAATTATCATTTGAAATTAACAATTTGTTTCAATATTAATTATGATTAACAGCTTTTAGTTTAAATATAAAACATAGCATTACTTTAAATATATTTAAGTTTTTTATTTAATAAATCTTAAGCGTATTTTTTCTATTCCTCTTTATTTTATTTTAAAAGAGTAAATTAGCGCAGTCGTCAAAGAAAACTCTCGTCTCGTCTCGTCCACCACAATTTTAAGTTCCCAAGTTCTTTAGAAATAAAAAAGGTAACCTTTTCTTTATTATTTGCCGAAGTGACAGAGATTTATTATGGTAATAAAATTTTTCAATCAACTTGAAATAGAACTAGATTTTATGAATTTTTAGTATGAATTGATATTTAGACTAAACAAGTTATTATCATAAAAAAACAGTTTCTCGTGTTTTTAAAGTTACCTCAAACTTAGCTCCACAACAATAATTACAAAAATGAGTTAGCAATGAAATGATAACTTGAAATACTTAGTAAATATGCTTAGTCTGTTTTAGTGGTTGAAATCAGTGAAATCAGCAAAAGGATTAGGGGTGCGTGAGAACTGGGACCGAAAGGAATTATTCAGGGTCGTTGGCTGCAGACATCGTCCTTATGTGCCGGAACCACGCGTCCCTCGTTCCTGCCTCTATTGCTCTGCGCCCACTATATTTATACCCAAGTTCTTGCACGTTTACTTACTAAAAGGTCTACTAATGGTATCGGACGTCCCAAAACCACTCACCATATGATTTTAGTACGATTGTGTTAAGTACTCATAATATTTCTTTGATTTATAGAAATGAATATCGATATTTATTTCAACAATATTGGATTCGATGACCCGACAACTTCTACAAATGAGTTTAGTTTAATTTTTGGAGTTTTAACTTTAGCTTCTACTCTATAGTATCAAAAAAGTTCTAATAAATGCAGCATTTTGTAGCAATTTTCAGTAGTAATTAAACTATTATAAAAAAAAACAAATATCTTATTATTCGCCGTCTATGGTTATGGATATTACATCAGTAAGTACATAATAGATTTCCAGTTAAAAAGACTATCAAAGAGTCAAAAAAGGCATGATTTAGAACATTCTTATATTAAACACTCGATATGAAGGCCTTACGACACATATTTCTTTTTAGCAGAGATAGGAAAGGACCTCGACCTCGCTTACGTGCTTCCGCTTCAATGCACCCCCGTGTGAACATTACACGCCCTAAATCCTTGTCTGTAAAAAACGCCGCGGAACACAATGCGTCACAACCCTTGCATCGTGACCTAGTAACGGTCACGTCTTTAAATTTTTAGTCTAAAGTTCCTTCTGTACGTTTCGTCTACGGCTTCGTACGTTTCTTAGCTTTAATAAATAAAAGTAATTCTTAATTGAATTTTTAAAAGTTTTTAACGACTTGACTTGATTTAATTTATATAGTTTTCAAGTTTAACACATAAATTTTACTAATCTTTATATAATAAATACGAAAGTTTATATGAATGGATGAATGGATGGATGGATGTTTGTTAGAGTTTGTAGCCTAAACGGATGAACGGATCTCGATGAAATTTGGCATAG
>LD700007.1:4700501-4715403 GCA_003118335.3 Papilio memnon | reverse complement strand
AAAAATATTCAGTGCACTAAGAGAGACTTTCATTAAATGCAATTACTTTAGTTGGTGAAAGAACTCGCTCGATTAAGCGTTCATTTACTTCCGTACCTTTGTGAAAACTTTACGTTTGATTTTATTATGGCAACTAAATTTACTTTGAAATGCAATTTAATAAAAGCCTTATTGTTATGCAACTCATGAAATATAAACCTTCATTAAATAGTCAAGCTATATATTTATCATATCTTGGTTTAGTAATGTTAAATGGATTGACTTAAAAATGTTCGTAATGTAATTAAAATTGAGAAGATTCGTACGAGCTCTATGCGTCAATAGAATGTATGGTAAAAGAAGCAAGAGCGATATCGGGGATTAATATCTGTCTACCTCCTGATATATGATATGCACATGTTCACATTTGCGCAGAAAATTATAACCTATGTATAACTGTAAAAACACGGAGGCATTTAAAAAAACGAATATACTTTTAGAAGTCGCAGTAATAAAAATTCTAATGGAATATTTTACGACATCATAAATTTATATCGAGTAACTTTTATTATTATTTATTGATATACGCAGTTCAATAAGAATTCATATATTAACTTTAACGATATGTTTTCCGGTTTGCTTATTAGGAAAGGTCTAACAACATCAACGATACGAATGAAAGTGCGTAACCGCGGGAAAATATATGAATTATTCAAACGATTGACCATATATGTCTAGTTTATAAGCAACCCTCCCCATATCAACAACGTCGTAAAGCCTAAACCAATAATTGTAGTACAGTCTCCTAATATTTACGTTTTATAATATAAAAATGTTTTTAATATAAAATTATAAAGATAACAGTTATTCATTTGTTGTTCATGTTCATTTGTTTTTAATTAACAATAACTCAGTGTCAATTATAATAGTGTTTTCAACATGTAAATAAATATCAAATCAAATATTAATATCAGAATTAAACTTAATTTTTCAATTATATAAATAACTCTTCTATTAATGACTGTGATGTTTAATTTAGAATTCCAACAGTTGTATTTGAGTAAAGTAACGCTTCGGGCTTATTAATTATCAATACAATTTACGCAATGGAAACTAATTTATCAACAAAAGACAGGCTATTTCATCACAGTTTCGTAATGGGTACGTATACTCATAGATAAATGAATTTGTAGATAACATCTTACGTCTATATTCCTCTGTAGAGTAACAGATAGCAATCTAGTTTTCTAGTTGCATATTTTATGGCATTAAGAATAAAACTAGTCGACATACGAAATAAACATGGTGCATACAGTAACACACCCCACGCTATGTTTGCAAAATGCAATTTAATGTCATAAAAAAGTTAAACCATTTCAGGTTAAAACGAATATCACTCTTATTTTTCCGACGGTAAAGTTGTATTTTCCTTTAACGGTATTTTCTATACGAATACCATAACGACCATCGTAATATTTCGTGTTTAGTTGTCACTTATGAGGAAAAACGGAACAATAAAGAGTATAATGGAAAGATCAGAAATGAATAATTCACAACTATCGTCCATATTATATAAATTCTATTCGGACCGATCTAACCACATTTCAAATCTATTGAGATTGAAACTGTTCAATTGATTTGAAATGTTTATCGTAATTTTCATTGATTCAAATGAATGATAGAGGTTCTGAATAATTAGCCCATGGTTCTCTCGTGTTATGTATTGTTAAGAAGAAAATTACTACAGGGCTGTAGAATTGGCACGACACTATAGATTATTGACATAGACATCACATCTCTAACTGACAGATGTCAATGACATTAGACATTGGATATTGGCGCGCATTCCTGGCGAGATCTGTAGTGGAGTGTTTAAATTGATATCGCTAGTTACAATTAAATAAATTGTCTAAAAGTATCTTACTAATCATTCTTCTTACTAATAATGTAAATGCTAAAGTTTAGATGGATGGATGGATAGACGGATGTTTGTTAAAGCTTGTATACTAAACTGCTGAAGGGATCTCGCTGTCATTTGACACAGATGTAGAGGATAGTCTATTAGAACACATAGGCTTCTTAATTTTTTTTTCATTCCGCCCGGACGGAGCAGAAGCTAGTTCTGTACATTTTCAATATTTCTAATGATGATAATCATACTCAACTTTTAGGTATTTTCTATATAAAATAGGAAATAGTAGAGTATTAAAAAGAAACTTAGTTGTGAATTTTTAACAATGTAAGAACAAAGAAGAAGCGACTTTTTGTTGGGTTTTTTACGTAATTAAGCTAATTTCTTCCTCGTCTTGTTTCTTTTGATTCAAATTACAACAGCTATTGTTTTCTGAAGACGGGTAAAGAAAGGACTTAACACTTTTTATGTTCTTAATCTTTTTCTCTGTTGTACAATTGTTAATAACGACTACCTCGTGATTATACCCCTCTACTTGACCTATTTATCCTAGTTGTTAATTAAAAAAATGTTTCTTACACTTAAAATATTTTTAAGTATTGTAAAACCTTTCATAGAATTAAGTTTATTTTAAGTTTCATTGTTGGTATTTATTCTATAATTTTTATTTCTTATCTAATCTCTCATTATCTCTATTTAATAATAACTTAACTACAGCTTTTCTGTCTAACAATAAACAAGTGTGTAGCCCCTCAAGAATAGAAGTGGGTTTTATTGTGAAAATGTTTTTTTAAAAATATTATTGTGCGTTAATTTTAGTGTAGTAACATAATAGTATATCCATTCTTGGTTCTCTTTGTTGTAGAATAGTTTAGCGTAGCTATTACGCTACGAACGAACGCTACATTTCATCGCTACGTGCTACGGTGACTCTACGGACTGTCAGTACAAAAGCACGCCTAAAGGAAATACCTCGGGCTTCTGACAAAGCCCACATGCTTTGATAAGCCCTCTCTATGTTATCCTACAACCTTTTCATCAATCGATTGTAATTTAATAATCTACTATACATAAGCTATGAGATAAATAAAACACATTTTACAGTCTCTAAACCGCTTTTTTTTCGATTACAGTATAAACCGTGTATGAAAATTAACTTGGCGTACAATGTTATTCAAACAAATGTTTAACTGCACAAAGAAGTTAAAACCACTAACAGTGGCATTACTTATACCACAATATTTCTATTACCATGAAATTCTAAGAAATCTGTAATGGACTAACAAGTCATTATTTTATAGTTATATACAATCAAATCTCTAAAATAAAAGAAGAGGGATTGTAAGAAAGATTTTCATTAGTAACACGAAAAGGAGATATCGCTGTGCAGTGTTTACGTATCGCAGGACATTAAGTTGTTTAATGTGTCTGTGGGGACATTCGACAAAGATAGCATCGCAATGCGTTTCCAAATTACATTCTCTTTGTGCCCGTGTTCTGTGTTGAACACGTACGACCGTGTTCAGTTGAACCTCCTCTATTTATTGATTCAACCCGTATCGATTCACGTTCATTGCTATAAGATGTTTAAACATGCAAAATAAATATATTTCTGTCCAACTACGAGTAAAAACTTTATTCATAGAAGGTAACACAAAATACATACTGGCGAAGATCTATTTCATATAACACATTCGTACATTATTACGTCCATAAATGCATACTCGATTGTTATATATTCTTTAAAAAAAAGGTTTCAATAGAAAATACGCAACTTTGTTAATCTTGGGTATGTTTTCAAATTAATTTGTAATACACAAAACATTTATCTTATTTATCTCAAAAGACATGGTTGAAATAATCGGCACGTACTTTACGTAACGATAAACAATAAATCTGAAGCACTCGTCTAATAATTCTTAATTTAATATATCTTCAAGTAATTATACAATCTCTAAGAAGGTGTACTTAATTTTTCATTCCAGAGAAAAGTCAGAGCGAGTCGTAATTAAGTGTTATTTAGTGAAAGTACACTCGGCTGTTCGCTACGAACATTTCAAAGCTGACGCGAACGTAAGAGCACTCTCCTACGACGAAAGCTCTTTAAACTAATGTGCTAATTAATTAAAATATTATTTAAAATAAACTTTACTAGTCGGTTAAGTTAATTATTACTGATAAATCTATTTATTCCTATTCCTTTCTTCTATCTATTTTAATGTAAAAGTAATGGGTTAACTTATTAGGCTTCTTTACAAAGTTAAATTTGAGTACGACTGTCAATTTTTATTTTTTGAATTTGAAGGTATATTTATATTAGTTGTTTTACTTCACTAGTACCTGCACACGTTTGTGTTATTTTCATTCGGCTGAATGTGCAAAGACTAACACACAACATACAAAAGCCACAAAACTACAAAGCACGTGCGGTTTAAAACACAATAGGGTGTAGAATTCATTGTTCTATTCTAGGAATAACAATACTTAACGATCGTTAGTAATTAAAATAAACTTTCTATAAAAAATCAAAATTAAAACTTAGCTTATTAAAAGCGTATGTTATCTACTATCGATGCAATACGAAAACATATTTTTATCCCTCTCCGTATCGTCGAAAAAACTGAAATATTAATTATTTTAGACAGGTTATTTTGCAGTTACAAAGAGCAATTGTCACAGATCGGCTTCATGCGATGTACAAAAATTAGGGTTTTTAAAAAAAAATGTTAGCAAATAATATTCGATAGATTTTATTTTTCCACTAACCTTTATGGCCTCGTATTGTTATGTTAAGAAAATATATTAAACATGTAGCAAGAATTAACATTATAAGCGAAATACGACAACAAAAGACGAGGAGAGCCTTTATTTCTTTCCCTAACAAAAGCTTCGGTAATGTGACAAAGGATTTAAAAGAGGAAAATTCCCTGATTACTTAATAAGCTTATCAAAATGAAAATTACATTTATATTAGAAACATTACTTTTATTAGCAACCTCACTTTGTCAGTGGTTATTCAAATTCTTCTCATGCCTTTACGATTTTACTTTCATCTATACTAATATTATAAAGACGAAAGATTTGTATTTTTGTATGTAACAAATAAACCTAAAAACAACTATACTGATTAAATAAATGCCATTAGAAATCTATATTACCACTTTGTTAATATAAATTTTAATTACGACCGAAAATTTTTTTATTCAGACGAAGTAGCGAGAGAAAATAAAACTTTATCTAATAGCAAAAAAAATTGATTATAATAATTGAGAACAGTATACAATGTTAAAGTTTGTTTTATATTTCAAATGATGAGCATTCATTCTGTATTAATTGGAGCTAACAGTTTATTTGAAGATACGAGAATTGCGGTATCAAAGGATTAATATTAACCATTGTTTAATGCATACGAGTACATCAATTACCGGCGATAACAGAGCTATGCATGACCGCGACGGAGACAAAGTGATTAAAATATACACGTAGGTGTATAACAATAAATTAATTTACTGAAACAAGTGAATTAATGAATATCTACTCGGTTCACAAAATTAACACGTACATTACATACAGTACATTTAACAGTGGTAGAGCCCGCTTTAACATCTTAGCACGAATGGGTCGACTCGCCCGGTGCAATACCACGACCACACAGAAGACAGGCGTGAAGCGGGAGCAATTCCGTGTTTCGTCTGATGAGTGTGGTACCGGAGGCCCGATTTTAGTCTCTTTCCCGTTCCACCCTTTTCTTAAAATGAAAGGATTAGATGGGAAAGTGGATTTGACGGTGGAGGAGACGCATAGGAAGGGGAAATATCCTCTTTACGTGCGTCTCTTCCTCCGTCGATTTAGGGTAGGCAACGCATCTGCAATTGCGGATGTCTACGGGCAGCGGTCGCTGCGCCATTTCGGCGGATTTAGGTGGCCGCTTGCTCGTTTGCCACCTTTTCGTATAAAAAAAAACATATTACACACACATTCTAATACAAGAAATTAAATAATAAATCAACCGCTTTATATCATTTCTTTGAAGTTAGAATCTGAATCTGTTACCGTCTGCTAGTCTCCACTGTTGTGACACTTGTATTACAATATTATTGCCTTCCCACTCATTGAAAGAAAACTTGAAAAGAAAACAACTATGTTCCACAACAAGTGATACATCATTTGAAATTAATTGAATGCGAATTGATGACAACGATTGATCGAACATATTTAAGACCTATTTACCACTTTGACGGCAATATCAAATCATTTTAATGTTTGCTATCAAAAGAAATATATTCAGTGATATTAAAATAAGAACGTTCTTCACAACTCAAACAAGGTTTGTCTTCAGGCATCCCTGATTGCAATTAAGCGCCTAATTAAAATAAAAAATATTCATTCCTCGAAGTAAGAAAAATCATTTTCCCTTTCCAGGTATTTTTAATTAAAAACCTTTTTACATCTACACTCCACCAAAATAAAATGATACGGCAAAATTCGATGTTTTAATCTTCCAAGAATTATATCGTTTGATGTAAAAACGATATGAATGATTTCGACATTTACCAAAATTCTGAGAATTCTACACACATTATGAGTATGCTTTAATAGGTCATATTTAAGCCAAAGGCTGTCGTCTAATGGTGGTGACATAATATTTTCTCTCATGAAGAAATCATTTTGACGTGTAAAAAGGGCTCATTTCAATCGAAATTTGTGCAAATCTTTCAAAACATAAGGTTTTTATTTTACTCTTTTATTTATTAAATAAATTGTTTTAAATTCTAATTAATTGACCTATAGCAAGCGCTAATCTACTATCATCAAATCATCACCAGAAACAATTTTAATTATACGGTTTTATTAAAGGACAGGATTAAATAGGGGTTGATAAATTTAAGCCCACCAAGATTAACGACCTTTGTCTCCTACAATTATGATCTATTACGAGAAAGCTCAATCAACCTTTAATCAAAGTCCTGTTTGTAGACAACGTTTGAATGTAAAATACTATTATTTAATTACCACCTAAAATATATCAATAATCTTAATAAATTTAAAAAATTATTATAAAATGTTTAGCACTAAATATCCCGATTAAGATTCATAATGAAATTTATTTATTAATCATTATATATCATTATTTAAATTAAATTAAAAAGAATAAAATACATCTATTGCATTAATAAAAGTTAGCGTTATTTATACAGTCATTTGTTTATTATAAAAGCTATACTTATTTAAATTTTGACTTAAATCGATGAGAAAGTTTTTAAATATTTCCATTAAAGTGAGAAAGCAATTAGGATGCATCGTTGCACTTAAGAGGGAATAGTTTGGAAGCCAGCGCGGTCTTGGAGGTCCTAATCGATTCCTTAATAAAATAATTAAGATCCATAAAGGCGTCTTTAGCCAAGACCTCACTTAAAAGATATACAGTTACCTTAGCTTTATAAAAATAGGAGTAACTTGCGAGTTTTACATATGTCATGTATGCCAACTTAACGCTTTCCTGTCTGGTTTTTCATTTTTACTAACATCAAATCCAAAACTTTCAAATTACAAGAAACAGTTGCTGCTTTGAACGTTACATGATAATCAGATAAATAATGGTTGCATCAAATAGAAGTATTTTCAACTCTGTTTCATCTGATGAATGACATTTGAGACCATGCGCATTTTCACGATTTCACTTTAAGGGCAGCAGAAAACGATATTAATTGATTACATGTTATTATCGGCGTTTATCTAAAAAATTTAAAAGAAACAATATTCGAAATACAACAAATTTAAAATACTTAAAGATATCGTATCGTAGTTAGCATCGCCGGCGGCAGCGGGTGTACTTGCCGTCAATATTTGGGGCAGACGCAGGCGCCGAGACTGTTTGCCTTGTGTACCGCGACTCATAATGGCTGAAGGGCTGTTTACATTTCACTATACAATTCCACATAACCTTGTTAACGTTCTCATGTTTCCGTGAGGGGCTGCGTGTTCAAATAGCGTAAAACAATTAGCACCGTCTACATACTTATTTGATTAATCCATTTATGTTATGAAATACATAATGAATGGGTGATAGCCTGGGAGCGAGTCGATCAACTTTAAATTATTAACATCAAAGAGCTGGTACCTTTTTCATTGCAGTAAAAGCAACTATAACGACCTACTAAAAGAATTGTGTAAACTTTTAAAGGAGTTTTTGTTTTATTTACTTTTTTATTAAGCACTAGCTTTCGCCCGCAACTCCGTCCGCGTGGAATAAAAAAACAAAGTGAGTAGCCTATGTGTTCTTCCACACTATCCTCTACATCTATACCAAATTTCATCGAAATCCGTTCATTTGTTTGGGCTACGAACTCTAACAAACATCCATCTATCCATCTAAACTTTCGCATTTATAATATTAGTATGAAAATAGTACGATAGCTCCCGAAATTTTTGAATGTTTTATTATTTTAAAATGATAATGTTATGAATAAATAAACACTTTCATTCTATTTGTTTATTTTCCTTCATCTACCTGTTTGTACATCGTAAACTACAAATTACGTAAAAACATATACATATATAACTACACATAATTTTCTTTACAATGATAAATATATCAAGTTACAACCATAGTTTCACAGTGATGTCTGAAATGTATTGAAATTACGTAGTAAGGGAAACATTAAATACATGACAATGATATTCTATTGAACTTTAACTCCGATAGTTACATTACAAAGACAGGTACGTTGCATTTTATATTACAATGACATACTATGGAAACATGTTTCACATTTGTTTTGTTTACAAACAAAAAGAGGGACAGACGAGATGTACGTCAATCTTTCGTTAATACTGATTAGTGGTTAAATAACTAACATATTGGTTGAACACACTTCAAAATAAACACAATTGAAAGTACTAGCTTTGAGAATAATTTAAGTAAAAATAAATAAGTTTATATTAATTACACAAGTTAATGTCAACAACCAAAATAATAAAAAAATATGAGACGATATAATGCAAAAAATAAAGAAAACGATAGTAGAGTAGGTATTGTCATAGAATACAAATTGGCACTTGGTTGTTTATCTACCGATGATTATGATTAGATGATACCTATACAGTTACGCTAAAAGGGTTAAGAAGGAAGACGTGATCTGCTTTGTCAAATACATTGCGCAAGAGTATTATTACCTACATAATATACATCGCTTAGCAGATTACATCACATATTAAACATTACTAAAATGTTTTCTAAACTTTATCGGAATAGCACTTTAATATTATTTTGTGATCAGCACCTCAACAAAACATAACAAGATAAAGTAAACTTTTATCAGTTGATAATAATAACTGCTACTGGGTGTATGAGGTTATGTCAATCATATTAAGTACAGCAAAGCACGTGCACTTAGTCACCAAAGTATGCACCACGTGTTACCCTATAAACTTTCTCACAGGGAAAAATAATTTCTAAAAATTAATTTTAATTTAAAATTCTATGTAAGTATACTTTAGTATTATTAAAATGTGACGTATTCTGAAAGCAATTTATGTCTCCCTACATTATTATTGCTATATTTACATTACATAAAGACACTGATCAATCAGTAACTCACATAAAAAATAAATGTCTTTTTTATATTTTTGATGGATAAGTAAACTGATAATTTATTTACACTTTATACACCAATCACTTATAGTCCAGAGTGTAGTTAATTTGTCTATTTGTACTTATTTCATAAAAAAATATTAACGTCCAAATATATCACAAAACACTAATACTCTTCTTGCAGCCGACCACGATCACCTGTAACAAAGAAAATCACAACTTTAAATTCCAAAATTATATCGTGACTTCTAAATTAGCCAATAATTAGACTTAAGTTCTAGAAACAGTTTACTGTCAAAACTGTTTTCAAGTACAGTCGGTTCTTGGTGTGTTACGACAGGCTATCGCCTGCCACAAATTGGTTCCAAATACGCTATATAAAGCTGCTAACGGTATTCACGATCGATATCCACTCTATCAAGCGGATATTCATCCCTACCTCGGTCTATCAAAATAAATTAAAAAAAGTGGGACCTCGTCCCTTAGAGTATTTACTTTCACTTCACTAAAAAATGCCGTAGTTTAGATTACAAATAATTTTCAATTTAAAATGATGGAAAAAATTACCTACCATACCAGTATTGATATAACGTCTTTGGAAAGAAACTGTAATCTTACTAATATTATAAATTCGAAAGTTTAGATGGATGGATGTATGGATGGATGGTTTGTTAGAGTTTATAGCCTAAATGGGTAAAGGGATCTCGATTAAATTTGGCATAGATGTAGAGGATACTCTGGAAGTACACATAGGCTACTAGCTTTTGTTATTTTATCGCGCGGACGGACTCGCGGGCGAAAGCTAGTATATAATAATTCCAAAATGGTATTCATACACTTGAATAAAAATAATTTAAAATGAAGATTAAACATATAGTACCGTGTACTTTTATACTCTTATAATGGATACCAAATCTATATTTACAGTAAGTTTAGTCGTAAAACTTCTAACCTATAATGTTACATAATATAGTTATTAAATTTCTCCATCAATTATGACGAAAATAAGTTGTTGTACACGAAGAGAACGTTGCGAAATTTAGTTAAGGAAGAAAATTTTCGTACAATGAATACACCATTACGGAGACTCAAGTAGAAGCGGTTTTAAGGCTAGTGCCTTATTAGTATAAGAACGAAGGAAATATGCAGGTAAACTAATTTAATTTTCATATAAAAAATGAAAAATACTTACATTTGTGTTACGTTAAGAGGGAATCATATTCAAATGGCGTTGGGTCGGCTGCTCTCAAGTGTCACCAGAGTACTCCGCCAGATATATTTGACACCTCTATTTGGTTGTCTGTGTCCACTGGCAGAGAACGTCGTCTTCTAAATCTTAGGCGAAAACTAAGCCAAAGAATCAACGACATTACAATCAAGCCAGTCACTGCCGCCGTACCAATGTATTGAGCATAATTTGAACCTCTTGCTTGATAAGGCGAATATTCTAGCTTGTCATTAGGATTCGCGGTATACGCTTCATTTTGAGTTATTTGAGTATTTGACTTTGTCGTAAATATATACGGAGCAGGTGGTATCTTTGATACGATTGGCGTATTCAATCTTTTTCCAGAAAACGACTTTCGTCGCACATCCGTAGTATCACTGTAGTCGACAGACTTAGATGATCTACTCGGTGTAGAGACTGCCACGTCGATATCCAAAAATCTTCTGTCTATTTTTAGTTGATCATTTTGATATTTATTTCCATCGAAAATTTTTACCAACTGACTATTTTTAGTGATCGAAGATCCGTTAAAGTTTTCATTGACCAATGTTTGATTTAGTTTCCTGGCGTCACTTAATTTATCATCTATTATAACCTCGTCTTTTACATAATTGCTTGTTGATAAACTTTTATTGTTTTTCGAAGGTTCATTAGTGTTATTGCCTTTATTCTCATTGATATGAACATCGTGTTTAGTAATCATTCTATCTGTTTTATTATTAAGATAACCGTAGTACCTCAACAATTTATTTATCATTTCAGTGCTATATAAACTTACGGGCGGTAAGCTTTCATTAATGGTAAAAGTTTCTTGGAACGTACAGTTGTACTTTGTTATATCAGCTTTGTGTTCAGAAGTTGAAAAATAACATGTCTCCCCGTCAGATAAACTTTTATTCCAATTCATCCAGTCGGTCAACCAAAGTTCATTGCTACAATTTATATTGTTGTCGTGTAATCTCAAAGTTTTAAGTTGTACCAAGTAGAAGAGCAAATCGTTTCTTACATCTGTTAGATTATTCATTCTTAAATCTAAATACTGCAAATGTGAAAATGCTGCTAAAGCTGCTGAATCGGCTAATAACTGTCTCGCCAAGCCCGGGCTCGATTGTAAGTGAAGCATTTGAACGCTTTCAGGCGAAGACATTGGAAATGAACCAACTTCTTGAGGTACGGAAACATTTAAATAGCAAAGTCTTAAGTCTCGCAGAGACAATGGCCCGTCGAATGTACTAGGTGAGAGCATTTGTATAGGATTATAAGATAGATCCAACATTTCCAACGACAATAAATCATCAAATACGTGATCTTGTATAAATTGAATTTGATTATATTGCAATAATAACATTCGTAAATTGGGCAAATTCTTAAAATCCGGTATGGAAATGTTTTTGATTGAGTTATTGCTGAGGGATAAATATTTAAGTTCATCGGGCAATGACTTTGGTACTGCGATTAGTAAATTTTTGTTGATGTTTAAAAACAATAGCATTTCAAGTCTTCCTAATGAGTCGTCTTCTACTGATTCGATTTGATTTTCAGCGAAATCTAAGGACTGTAGTAAGGGATAACTGTCTAGGTCGCCACACCTGATGGCTGTTATTTTATTGCCAATGAGTGAAAGAAATCGCACCGAATGCGTAAATGCTTCAGGTACTTGATATAATCCTATCCTGGACGCATCGATCTGTTGCAGTCTACGTCCAGTTCCAACTAACAACTGGGTATCCACCTGAGTAATTCCTAAATGCGGATTGTCCGTTAATAATAGACGAGCGAGATTCGGTAACAGTTGAAGTGCTCCCGGTGCAAGCTTTTTCAAATTATTATGAGACACGTCCAAATGTTGCAAAAGCCAATTATTGAAATAATTCTCGTGGATGAATTCTAAATTATTTCGGCTCAAATTAAGATGTTGCAAGTTTTTGAGAGGCGTAAAAACATTTGTCAGCGTAGTCAGATTATTATATGATAAATCTAAGTATTCTAATTTTGTTAGCCCTATAAAACTATCTTTCAAGATATTTGAGATACAATTATCAGTAAGTATTAATTTTCTTAGATTAGAATATTTGTTGAAAGCTCCTCTTGTTATAAGCGCTATTTTATTAAGCGATAGATCTAAATCTCGTAGAGTTTTATGCTTTAACATTATTTGAAACTTAATAATGCTGTTGTTGCGTAATGAAATTGAATATGTCTCCAGTAAAGGTAGATTTAAAATGAATTCGCTGCAATTGCAATCGTTTTCGAAATCAACTGCTACTTCCAAATACGTCTTATTCAATAGTTTACTCATCTGTTTTTCGGTTTCCGCATCTCGATTACAGGACATCAACATCTGATGAATGTTTTCATTGTTTTTTAAAGTGATATTGTAGGAACAATTCGAACACGCCAGTAAAATATTATCGCATCCACATATTTCAGGACAGGAGGATGCGAGTTTAGTTATCTGCCATGATATTACAAAAATCAAAATCGTACACTCCTTCCACGAAGAAGCCATATCGGAAGTCACAAATTCAATTTACGATGGATTACTTAACCAGCACTTAAGTTGATGTAACTGATAGTCATTTATTATTATCACTGTTGTGGTGTTGTTAATTGTACGCAATAGACACATAGTTGATATTGAAACTTTACACCATCACAAAACACTTTAAATGTCAATGTTGTGACCGTCCTACTGTGACACACATTCGGTAAGTTTGTCGGTTGAATGGAAGTTGTTGGAATTTATATATGAAATGTTCGTTGTCTTTACGAAGGGCCTAGTACACGTGGTGAGGGGATGTTTGGGAGATGTTGTTCACGAGTGACAGTGTTTGGTTGTGGTATCGTGGGGAGAGCGGGCGCGAACGGGCACGAGCGGGCTCGGGCGCGGCGCCGACCGGTCTGGCGGCGAGGCGCGTGTCGCGAGCGCGAGTGCCGCGGCGCCGGCGCTCTGTCGCCCCCTTCCTCCCCCTTCCTCCCCCAACATCCCTCGCAGCCTCATTTTTATATAGTAAACTGACTTCCACACCGCCACTATTTATGTATGTCATATCGGGTCCTCCCTAATACGTTATTTTGACAACGTAAGTATTTGTAAATGTACAATACATTTCTACTTCGATGCTTTTTGCTGTCAAATCTTTTTATTCTGTTGAAACCTCTGGACAGTATTCAAAAAGTGTATACTAACTTTTGAAATATTCATCAGTATGTGCTGTTCTTCTACATCTCTATCAGCCGTCATATCTGAATTCATTCCCTTCTTAAGCATATTCTCTTTCACACAATCCATCCATACTTACTTCGGTCTTTTTCTACCTTTGTAGCCATATATACTTATTCAGAATTATTGCCTCTCGATCATTCATTTTCCAGTATTATTTAGGTTTATTAATTTTTGGTTTTCTGTTAGAAATAAGGTAAACATTTATTAAGTAAAACATGTAATTTCTTTTAATATTAGTTTGCTTTGACCGACTAAGAGGCAGCTTGAAACTCAGTGAGCATTCTAGAGGGCGTAGTAAAGGGGCACGCGAATAACGGTTACAAATTGAAAAAAATAAATTATTGCTCTATACAAGCAGTTTGAGAAACGTGCAAAGAATTAAAACTCATTTTCCAGTAAACTTCATTGCAGCCGGCTACTCTTGCACAAATAATGTTTCGGGACTGTTCATACTCTAACTAGCAACTTTTACTGAGTTAATAACTTCAAGTTACCTATTTTATTGTACTTTACGTCATAATTATGATACTCATTCTAAATGTATCAGTAAATCTCTTATGTTAAATCTAGTGTGCGTCAAAACAATACTTTTACAGTACTCGTAATATATTTTAAAAAAATAATCTTAAAAATATC
Source organism: Papilio memnon (assembly GCA_003118335.3). Taxonomy (NCBI): domain Eukaryota; kingdom Metazoa; phylum Arthropoda; class Insecta; order Lepidoptera; family Papilionidae; genus Papilio; species Papilio memnon. Next base: position 4,700,828 of record LD700007.1, on the reverse strand, counting down.
TTTCTTATATTTTAAATGTATATTCAACTGTGTTACTTTCTTTATTTAACCCTTTATACTTCAGCCATCTTTACTGGCATTTACATGAATTGCTCCCATGAAAGCCTTTCGAAGGGTCCTTTTATTGCGCTCCTTAATTTGGGTTATTTGAACTTTTCTTGTCTCCCAACTTTCTTGACTATGATAACACTATAGATCACAAACGTCACATAAATGTAACTTATCTCTTGCTCCAATTCACCAATAAACGTAATAATTTCTAAGATTTAACGCATCAACAACCTCTAGTTATGTTTTAGATAATAGAGGTTTAGAAATAATGTTATT
>LD700007.1:4687879-4700371 GCA_003118335.3 Papilio memnon | reverse complement strand
GTCGTGGTATTACACCGGACGAGCCGACCCATTCGTGCTAAGATGTTAAAGCGGGCTCTACCACTGTTAAAAGCAACCGGTTATGACAGAAGTAGTAGCTATTTAAATGTTAAAAAAAGTGCATCAGAATACCAAATGAAAACATAGATTTTGTTTTTTTTACTTCTAAACTTGGTATCCATTAGCTATTGACATAGAGTTTTCAAAGTTTATATCACTCTTTTATACAAAAATCCGAAGTATCGTAGTAAAACTCTTTCATATCCATAGATATCTTTATTAAAGTAAGCGTGAACATACGGCATATAAGAAATGATTGCATTTCTCGAACGTTTCCATCCATTTTATGGAGAGCCTTTCCAGAATATATTTATTAAAGTGACCCTCAGACCGTGGACCGCAAGATAAATCATAGTCAGGAAATAGCTGGGTTTTCGCGGCGAACCGAATATAGACGAAAATTACATAATCACTAGGTTTTTAATATCAAAAATGTGACTTACGATATATATTAATATGGTATTTCAAACTAATAAACAGACCTATGACTATTCTATGTATAACGTGTTATATTGTGATGAAAAATTTAACACTTTTAGAAAAATATCCTAACATAAAATGTATGTGTGATTAAAGTAACAAGTACATTTTAGAAAGTAAACGTAGGAGGTTAAATCAATACTCGGTAATCAAACAAACTCAGCAGCCTGAAACAAAGGAATCCTTCTTCCAGAACACATACTTCCTGTAGATGTGTGCAACTCTAGACCTTTAGAGCGGGCACACACTTTTGATTAAACTATCGCACAAATTTTGTGCGATAGTTAGTAGATTGTCGATTATCAATTGTTTAGCAGCCAATTCAATAAGCTCAACAATATAAGCTCATAGGTATCAAAGCGCGACTAAACAGTTGTGCGATAGTTTAGTCAAAGGTGTGCGCGCGCTCTTACTCAAATAATTGTATAATGGAAACTAGTTAAGATCTTTGCTTTGTATTAAATTAGATTAAATCAATTGGATAATAATCAATCAGACAGATTAATGGATTAATTGATATTTACTATCTAATGATAATCAAAGGTATATAATGATAAAGGAGTTGATTATTTTGTTTGAACTGGATTAACAAAGAATCTTCCTGAACAAAGATAATCATTACATTTGACAGATTTTAATCAATATTTCATTGTAAGTAGTTAAGGTAATAAATAGACAGAGACATAAAAAAAACAGTATATGTAATAAAAAGGATGCATGTTTAGGGTACATTTAAAGGAATACACACATTTTCTTTTCAATTCTACACGGGTTAACTACAACATAAAGTACAAAAGAACAAACTCGTCGTACAAAATACAATCGGGTACAAATTAAACCGTTCGCACTGGACGACGGAGAATTAAACCAACACTTAATTACAATGTACGTTGGAAAAATGGCCAACCGAATAAACGGCAGACAGACCAAAGCTTTATAGGCCATTAGTGAGGTCTAACAGTAAACTGTTCCGTGCAACTAAAATTGCGCCTTTGGGGCGAAATCGCTATCATTAGCGTAACGAGGGACCGTTGCTGACGCCGGCCGACGCCGTCCACCGCCCGCCGCTCCGAGCCAACTCTTTAGCCCGCACCACCTAATGAACCGGCAGTCGTGTCCTTGGCAGTTAGCCTGCGAACGAAACACTGACTGCATATTACCTTTGTTGCTGTTCAATGTACAACTTCAACTTTTTTGTTTCACGAAATTAACAGTAAATTAATTTAATCTCAGATTCATTATAATTTTTTGAATTGTACTATCCATCTCTGATTACCAGATACGTCTACTCCAAGCAAACTACTTTTTTTTAATCTTTATTTGGAGGGGATTTTTATCTTTAAAAGATATGCCAATCCCATAGTGCTACTCTTAGTAATTAGGAAACGTACTGGCATAATCGCACAGCCGCGTCGGTAGTAGGCTCAGCCAGTATTGATATAGTAATGACAACATCAGCTGGGTTGAGCTTCAATTCCTGGAAAAGCAGCTCGCGCTCCCGTCTTTTTCTCTTACATTCCAACAACAAGTGTTGGATATCTTCTAATAACTTTCTGACATGTTTTTATTCCCTAATTTCTTTAATGCTAAACTGATTTAGATATGTTAATAAATAAGTATATAAAGCTAAGTTGTTGCTTATGTTTGATCATAAATTTGAATCTAATGTTTCAAAGCCATAGGATACCATTAGTGCGAATAGTAGCTTGTTTATCTACCACTCCAAACCATCTGTTCGTGGAACATGAAACCCTCCTCACCTGTGTCCTCGGTACAATACAAATAGCGTAATTATTCAAGCAAACCTACCAATTTAATTCACGAAATGGGAGCCACAGAACACGGCTACGGTAGCGAACTAAATCAGTTTACGCATTGTTAATCGTTCTGTCCGTTGGGCCGGCTGAATCGGGGCCATAATACGGCTCGCGGCGTAAAACTTTATTACGTCCCACCTCGGCCCAGCCGTAGCCGTAGCCGTAGCCCGGCTGTGGGATGCGGGATACGGAATGACGCCTATTCTCATTAACCCCGCCAGCATCGCCCCGCATTGTATCAACAATGATTACCTTTTTATCTTGTTGCTCTTCCCTGCCGTAATGAAAGATACGTGCACAATTTATTCATTTTGCCTAATTTATTAAAATGTACGCAGCTTTGATATTTATATAGAGGTATTAAATATTCTCTATACATGAGGTAAAAAAATATATCAGTAAGTATAAGAGAATATTTATGTAACAAAGACTGGTGAAGACATAAGCAAATTGTATCCCATGAGATAAGAACAAAAATTCAATAGAACGTCTTTTAGAACTCAGACATATCTTATATCTGGAAATATAACAAAGGTTCGTCTCAACATTCCTGGTAAGGTGAGCAAAACGTCTACGCCAAGTAGAATTCCATTTGTAAAACTATATATTAGACGGTCAAAGCAAACTGTTGTAGCCACGTCCCGATTTAACGTCAGTCGTGAGTTATGACTTTGAATCGAGACTAAAATTTGAAGCCCTCGCAGCGGTCAACGAAAGGATTTCTCCAAAGTGGACGTTTTAATCAATCAAACCAACTTACGAATGCACGCAAAGTCACGTGCGAAAATACAAAAGCTCTAGAAACTTCTACGCCTTATGTCGTAGTTGTAAGGTTCAATATTGTTTGAACTGAGTGCGTTTTGATTCCCGCGAATGTAAACGCCTTGAAATATGAGAGGCGGCCCCTGGGAACTAATGTTTTATATTCTGTCGTTGTGTATTGACAGTAGTGAATTATTGGCCGGCAGATTGAGTGGGCCGCGTGCTATATTGCTGATATTATTTTCAACCGGCTTCAAACTGACGAGGGATCTCGTTTCGGGGGCTCGGTTTAATTAAATTGCGTCATTTATCTACGTTCATTTGTTAGACGTATTCTTGGGGTAAAGTATTTTTCGATGTTATATTTTGTATGTTTATCTTAAACTAGCATTTTATTGCCCCTTTCTTATTACTTAATCATGCCAAGTAAGTAAATTATGCTTTTACAGAGACTTTTCCTGTTGGTTAGGTTAGGTTAAAGTAAAATCATTGATGATTAGTAAACTAATTGCTCATTAGAAATGATCTTGCATTGACAATTCTCTTAAGTACTACCTTGGGACTACTCATATAAAAGGATCGTCCGTACTGTTTACGTGTCTGTACTACCTTTGTACTTTCGTCTTAATCATATTTGTCAAAAAGTATTTCGCTGCAAAAGCAAAAAGCGCACTCTTATAAAAAGTCAACGAAGCAAGGCGAGGCAACACTATTAAAACCTTCATAAAAACGCTGCTGCGCGCTTCTTTTTCTCTTTATATTTTTTCACGGAGCACTGGATGCCACCTACATCATAAAAATGAAATATTGTGTCTCAAGGCGGATGTCTCCTTCTTTTATGAGATTAGATTGAACTGATATCCGATAGAAAAACGAACGTTACGTATCACTCGACGCACCTTCGAGCACCTCTTGATATCGTTGGCGGAAAATTTCCTAATAGAAAAAGACCTTTTTTATGCGGCAGTTACCGTAAGATGCTCCTGGAAAATGTATTAAGACCCTTACAATGTGATACCATTATCTGAGGTAATAAAAAAGAATTGTTAACTAATAATATAAATTCGTTACGCTCGTGGCATTTTGGACTACTTGACGTATTTGTTAGATTATTAGTAAGCTTTTTATTTTATTATTATTCTGTAAATGCTTTAGGCATTATCACTTTTTTTCCGTTTTTGTAACGTGTCAAAAAATAAGAAATGTAGCTTATAAGTAACACGTTGAAAAAGCTATTGGCTCTCGTCAATTTATATTTACGTTGCTTATTTTGTACGAGTTTTTTTTTATCGATATTAAAACAAAGCAAAACAGCTTTTATCGCTTATGTTTTGAATTGGAGAACATCCCAACGGCAACGCACTCTAACCACTAGGATATCAGGACACCTAATACTAAATATAAACCAAATACCATTTGTAAACATTATAGAGCAAACAGTGTCGTGTGATAGAGTAGCGTCGACGAAGTTCCCAAGTCGAGTGCGTGCGATGAATCAGATTACGTAGGTAGCTCGCCTGTACATTATCCCGGGGCTTTTAGTTGGACAAACACAATGAAATTATACCGTTAGTTTAGGTGACGACAGCTGATTTAGCAAATGTTATCTCATGGGACAAATCATTTGCGTTTCATTATTTAAATATCATATTCCACTTCTCAGGAAAGAAAAAGACGTGAAGAGAATCAATACTAGAAAAGTAGCATTATGTCTTCAGAAAATAAACAGATATCGAAAAGTGGCTTTCTCCACCATATTATCCTACTCCCGCAGGGTCGTCGCACCGGGTTTTCGTCCTCCAAATAATTCTATTATCCGTCATCTCAGTCATCACTCCCTTCTTGATCATGTCACCTTTCACGCAATCCATCTATCTCTTTCTAGGTCTACTTCAACCGGTGTACCCCTCCACATTCATAACTAACGTCCTTCTTGTTACATGCTTCCTAAATGACAAAATAAGAGAACAATAGAATCTAATAACATTAAGAGGACTTCTTAGACTTATATCACAATTAAAGCTCGCCGACGTAATAAAATTATCATAACATCGCTCTTCGTATTTTATGACGCTATAAAAGACGCCATTAAACAACTAAAATGAAAACCATTAAATACTGAACTCAATAAGAATTCAGTCCAATGAAAGAAAGACCGAAAACCCTGATAACAATCCCTAATAAAGTACAAGAGACGACTGAAAATAAAAGAGATATGAATAAAGTCAAAACATAAACAATTCTAACAGAGAAAGTTTGACGTCGACCACAGGCAACGTGTACATAAGTTTAATAATGCAACAGCCGCTGTTGAGACGGAGCCCACAGTAAAAAATACAAGTGTAACTTTAAGTACCTTCGCCATAAAAAATCCACAAGCTAGAAGCGCTAAAAGCCTAGTTGTAAGAACAGAAAAATATTTTATAAAGAACTTTGACTATGAACATAAAACAAAATCTATTAACAATAATGTTTTAGCGAGAAACTTGCCACGCCATACCATCGAAAAATAATACAGCCATGGAAGTTAATTTCTAATAATACTCAATTTGTTTTAAAATTCTAGCCGAACGTCGTAAAGGGGATGTAAACGCGTCACATCTGCAAAGTTGCCTATTCATTTAAAGCTAGAACGACTACGAAATGGTGTATTTCGTTAGAGCGCAGCTGTTGTACGAATTTGTAATTGGCATAACCCCTTGAATATCTCCTTGTCAATTTCCTTTGTATACTTACCTTTAAACGTACATGCTTGTAAAAGTTAGCTAGTGTGGCTTAGAAAAGATGTTTTTTTAGATTATTTTCTATAACTGTTATTTCTTTGTTCAATAGCAATGCTATACGATTATATCATGTTGGATAATTTTCTTAGCTTAATTCGTTATTTGAAAACAACTGGCAGGAAAAATCTATTAATACTTTCTGAGAATGAACAAACCTTAACTACATTTTGTTTTTTATAATATCAAATCCAGTTCCAAATACTTACGAACGTAGTAATTACTAGAGGTCTTAAGTTAATATCACAATTTGAGATGCCTCTAGCGCATGCAACATTAAATTTGAGTAAGTAAAGTGTACATTCGCTCATTACACTGTGAGTGTTCAGACAATCAAGATTATTTCGCATTAATGGTAGCGTTGAACGGCAGTGTGCTCGGCAGTTACCATTAATTAATTCTCTTAAATCAAAACAACGATACTCCAGTCCCGGGCTATTCTCTTTATATTTAATTGCGGAGGAGCGAGATGCGGAAACAAATTGCCCAAGGAAATTCAACTTGAGCGAATTTTCTCGCCCGATGTTCTGTTAGGTAAATGTAACTAAATTATATTAATAATACTTAGGAATACAAAAGCGACGCGACGCTACCATCGTTTACTCAAATATTGCTGCAATCGAGACGCCAGATTTCTTGCCGTTGATTAATTTGAAAACGTTCTAAGATATTGTAATTATTATACGTTAATAATTTCGGAAGGCGAACTCTTATGTGCATAAGAGTGAAAAGAAATTGTCATTTAACGCTTCGTTTTTTAATTAATATAATAATAAAATCTCCGATTACAGACACGCGAGAGCCTGTTCAGACATTGTATAATATATCATTACATTTGTGACCTCACATAACCCGTCTTATTTGTTTTCATTGTTTATGTTTTATAATACAAAAGTTGGCACTGAACAACAAGTATTACGTGGGTAATCTAGATTTTCGATTTCCGGCGCCGCAGAACGCTGAGCTGTCAAACTCGCTAGCCGGAAATCAGAGCTGCCATTTCAAAACTTATATGTATTAACTTCTTTTGTTTATTTTTAAAATGTAAGTGACTTTTAATTTATATTTTAATGTAGATAAAAAACTCTTTTAACTAAAATTGTGAACTAATCGGATAAAAGGTACAATTTATGGTCATACCAATAATCCTCACATCTTTTTGCTCTCTATTCTCGTTATGATAATAAAATACACTTATAGGTTTTGCGTAAATTGGCGCGAGCGGGTCGCGAAACTTTCTATATCTTATTAACTCCCATATTTTTTCTTCGCAAAGACGCACGTACGACACGATGTGGACTTGTAGACAATAATAATGTTAGGGAACAAATTCTGAATTTCAATTTATTTATTTGTGGTAAAGTATAACGTTATTTTCTCTTACAATTAACGTTTGAGCAATACATATTTTTTTTTAAATATATCTGACTGAGTAAAAATATTCATAGTTGAAGAACATAACACCAAGAAGGAGAACTTTAGTCTATATCACTAATTAGGTTATATTTCTTTTGATAGAGACTTGTTTGTAATTCTGTTCTTATATTAAAATAATAATTGATGTGGGTATACACAACACTAAGCCCCGGGTTTTCCTTATTCGTTCCAATGGAGCAAAATTGAATCACGTTAAACAGATTTTTCTGCCTAACAATAGTCAACGCATACAATGACAACGCACTTTATTTCACATTTAGATAAGGTGACTTCCTACACGCGACCTTTCTCCCGATTTCCGCTCAATATGTTCGAAGCATCGAAGCGTGCAGTTTCTTATTTTATCACCAACAATCTCTGCGACCCCGACATTTTGCTTCCCCTCTTCCCAACGTAGCTATTAAGTCATGCAACTTTCCATAGCCCATTCCTCGGCATTAAGAAATTTGAAACAAATTTTAAACAAGCATTAAACATTCAACTGACATTTTATGGAGGTAAAGAGTAACTGAATGATATAAGTTGTCAAGCAATGCTTGTTATATGCATATTAAAAAAAATATTATTATACTTCACCAAAAGAAGAATTCAATAGGTATAGATTTTTCGTTGACCCCTTTGCATACCGGACCCAAGCTAAAATAAGGTCTGAACTCGATCTGAAATACCTATCATACCGCAAATACTCGCTTACGGATCATTAAATTTCCATTCCGAATAAACAAATCAAGAACTGCCTTTCAATTTCAACCCTGCGTCTGTGATACGTAATTCCCTGAATTTATAAACATTTACCTGAACGAAAATGAAAATAATTAATAATTCAAAATCTCCCAATCCCTTGCAATTTAAATTAAACATTGAGCTTTCGATGTGTTTTACTAAATTAAATAACAATTTAAGTACTCTAGATTTATGAAAATCATACTTTGTATCCAAGCTAATCCTACCTTGATGTCACTTACGATTGAAATTACAGAGGATTTTAATAGAAGTTGCATTTGTTTTTAAAACAATTAAATATAACGCCATCTAGTTCTAATCTAAAATTATAATATAATTCATAACTAAGATTTTTTTTATATTGCAACAAATATGGAACTTATTCCTTAGTGTACCTTAAAAAGTGGTACACCACTTAGTTACAACTAAGAAAGTGATTGAAGCCATGTCAGACCAGAATTTTTGTATTCTTTGTTCCACTCACCTTGTACATTACCTAGATTTATTTTACAAAATATGAATAAGCTTATTGCTCACTTATCTATATTAACTTCTGGGTAACTACCTCTACAAACATATCTAGGATTCTAGGGTTTTCCTTAGCAAGATCATGCAATAACAGATTAATATTATGATGTTTCTACGAGCTTTTAATAGTTAGAAATAAGGTTTAATAAACGTAATACAATAAAAATAATATATAATCAAATATACGCAATAAGAACCGAAGGAAACTACGCCACAAATTAGTTTCTTATCATGCACAAAGCAATAACAGATAGCATCTTTATTGCTAACGACACTATACAATAGAATATTTATATAAGTATCTACAGTATTAACTCGGTTGTACTCCAAAACTTAATTGGATCTCAGTATGAAAGGGAGAAAAGGTCTATCTACTTTTGCTCTCATAAAATAATATCCAACATTCTATATCTATCATATGAAGTTAATATTACAGTTATAATAATTGTTTTAATAACTTCATCTTCATCAACTTCTTCATTTATATAAAATACAATATACTTACAAAGGAAAAACAGACGAGAAATTTTCTGTAAGTAAACATAAGAAAATGTCATAAACATTGAAGTCGTGATTCAATAAAGGTGCGGATGCGGGGAGAATGTTCGTCACCGAGATTTCGGGAAACTTGACGAATTTGTTACCAGACGGCTAATATAGCCATAGAGATAAAAGTTTTTAGATACGACAAAAACAAAAGTCAGTAATTATTTTCTTTTTCGCTTCATATTTTTAATTACGCCGTACTTTGTAAGACTATACATAGTAATAAGTCGTAAACATAATTTCTATAGTTACATTCACATGCAGGTTATAGGACAACGCTAATTTACATATCGATTTAGTGCCATAGGTGTCTAAAGTCAACTTCGCCCCACAATGTCGGCGTTGCGGTTGGACACTTCAAACTCCTGGTTTTAAGTGCCTATTCAACCAACCTGCATACAATAATTAGTTTTATTTTATTAAAATCTGTTTAATGGAGAATTAGGTATTACAGGTTTTCTTCAATTTTTAAATAAATATATCCATCCATCCATCTATTAAAGTAAATGAACCTACTACAGACTAGATACCAATAAGACTGGATCTGATCATATAATAGATGAAAAAAAACATACAGACGACTTGAATACCTCCTTCTTTTGGGAAGTCGGTCAAAAATACGTGAAATAACTTATTGATCTATACCGGGTATTACTCACACGGAATATCAGTTTCCGTATAACAGTGATTAATCTGTGAATCCTAATTGTGTGAACGGTATGAGATAAGGGACGTCCAGTAAGCAGCTTAAACTAATTGCTGGGCGGCCGGAGCGTCACGGCGCGGCGGCACCGAGTGCGATTGACACGTCGCGCGATGTCCGGACACGTGACAGATCAAAGTTCGGCTAATTAATAGCGTTTGTCCGAATCCCTATATCCCGCAACCCATCTCCTCAACTCGACTAGCTAATTAGATGCTTTCGTGTACAGCGAATATTTCTATATGTCCTAAAATTACCTACCAGTTATTGTTATTATAGGTAATGCTTTTCTATTATTGTTGAATATATTAACAGTTTTAGGTATAATAGTAACAAAAGCTGACAAACTCTTGAAGGATTCAAAGAGAAACAACACTTCATACAATTCAATAACCTAAATCGCGAATACCAATCATCAAGAGCGCCCCGCCGCATTGCCTGAAGAGGTGCGCTCCGGATGCGGTTTAACGGAATTAATTATGATCGGGCCAATGTTCCAATCGAACGCCCCATCGCCCTGAGACGGCGGAAATTTATTTCAAACGTCATTCCGAAATGCAAACTCCCTCACCGCCCGTGGTAAGGGAAAAATAATAATTTCCTCATCGGGGACCCGCTCGCCCCCGATTTCACTTACATTATGTGAAGACGATGTTTGTTTCCCATTCAATCGGGTGCGCGATCTAATATTTGCTTTGACTTCAACAATATTTAAATTTATTCCTCTATGAATGCGCTAGCCTTATTATATACCTAGTACAGTTTTTATGTTCATCTTCGGATCATATAGTTTTACATATATTTTCTAAACTATCAACTAATTTTATGTGTAGAAAGAATATTATTGATTTCTTTAGATTCTTTTGTACCAAGTATAACTTTAGTGATCTATATACATCTAAATATAATATACTTGCAATTTCCATATAGCGTAAATTATAATATTTGTTGACAGTAAAATTTCCAAATTTAATTACGACTCCGTAAAGTTTGGTGGCGCGCGCTCACAATACATGCCTGTTCATTATTCAGTCCTCATTGTTTATTACATTTTGTGCTCACTTCGTTGTTCAAATGTAAGCAAATAAATCATTTACCATCAAAAATCAACCATTTGTTGAGAGTACTATATTTTTTTTTATCTGGCTGACAGAAATGTTACGTTTTTACAAGTATTTAGGTACAAATAACGTGTTTATTAGTTCCAATGTGACTGCATATTACGACAAGTATGAACCATCCTCATCATGTCAATTCTCATGGCTGGCATTCCACAATTGTGCTGTTTTCGCGGAACTTTCTGCCCTGCACAGCCGCGTTGTGGAACGGTCTGTCCTCGGAGGTATTTCCAAACCAGTACGACTCAGGGTCCTTCAAGAAGCGAGCCTACCATTTTCTCAAAGGTCGGCAACGCATCTGTACTTCCTCTGGTTGCGGATGTCCATGGGCGTCGTTGACCACCTCTGTGATCCCGCCACTCGTTTGCCCCTTTTCCCTTATAAAAAATGAATGATTTGATTCATAGGCTTCTCTCCATAAAGGAATAGTAAATGAGACTACTTTTGTAACTATGTTATAAATTCCTACTTTAGCAAATTAAACAAAATCTCTCTCTCTTTGAAATTATACTGTACAAAAATGTCTTTTCTCGTACATCGATTATATTTGCCGCATCTACGCCACGAATCGAGTATGAGCGATATGGAATCCAATTTAGCGTAGCTCGTGAAATATCGAAAGTAAATTTTATTCACTTATAAAACTGAACTCAAATAACAAGTATAGTGTAGTCAAAGCGACCCACATTATATTTGAAAATACCTTTTTATTTAAAGTAAAGAGCGTTTCTAAGAAACGACTTCTTTTTGTTAAATCACGAAATACTAATAAAACTTGACTCTATAATTAATACTTGCTTTCTTACTTTTGTTGTATAAACCAAAAAAACTATTCTCTAAATGAATTGTGAAGTCAAAATCAAAACACTTTTTCAATTGATATTTCAGACCAAATTACGGTGCAGTGTCGCGATTCAGAAAAATATCTACAAATACTTCTAGAAATGGATATTTGTAGGCTAATAATGACGATTAAATTGCAAGAAAACATTTTATCTAGTTAGTCCATTTTTATTTCTAAAAATGTCAAGTTTTTCACAGCTTTGTAAAGATGATATGCCTAAAATTAATATCTAAGATGAGATGTGAGATATCGCTCATGTTTTATACCAATGATGTTTACACTAGTCATCTGTTTTTCATATTTTTAATAACAATGACTATACAGTACAGATTAAAAATTATTATCTTTTTTTTTCCTTTTGTGTATGTGTACAACACTAACGTTACCAAGTGACGAGTATAGTACAACACACTGTATAACAAATGGTAACATGGCACGAGTAATGTTACTTATAATTTTAACCACCTTCAAATTATTTATTTTAACATCAGCGACGCTTATAAAACCAATAGATGAACGGTAGTGTTTTTTTTTATTTAATTTAATTTTTAATATTAATTTAATGATAAAATATTATCATTTGAATATTACAGAGTTCTGACTGGTTTTTCTATAGCATTTGGTATCGCTAATGATTTTTATGCAATGTTCCAACAGTGCGTGGAAACTTTTATGCCAAACGAACAGTAAGTAA
>LD700007.1:4632422-4649756 GCA_003118335.3 Papilio memnon | reverse complement strand
CCAGGTGGCTGAAGTGTTCACTGGACATGCTGGTAAACTTGTACCTCTTGAGGAGACCATTAAGGGTTTCTCAAAGATCCTGCAGGGAGAGTATGACCACCTACCTGAAGTAGCATTCTACATGGTTGGACCCATTGAGGAAGTGGTTGCTAAAGCTGAAACTTTGGCAAAGAATGCCTAAACATTGCAGATGTAAATGGATGAGAATGTAACATTATTTCTTATTAAATCTAGTAATATGTAAATTTGTGTTATTATTTTGCCATAATAAATATAAATATACCTATATGAATAACAGAATTGCATCTCTTAATGTAAGATCACCGCAGAATAGTAATTATTTTCATTGGATGGGTTGAAATGTAACATGTTAAAGCATTACGTAATCTGTAAGCACTTGTTTGATGACAAAAAACTATATATGAAGGGCTTTAGGTTATGCATTTGGGTAGCTAACATTCCATTCTGTATTTCATACTAATAATACAATTCATCATATAAATGGTAATTGGAGGCTTCTAGGATCTAGAGTGGTAACTGCAACCTCTTTTGTTTCTTCGAAATTAACGCATTATGATAAATAGCAGCTTTAGATGGAAAGTAAGCATCATCATCCTTATTCTATTCCCGTAGGTTCGGCGCAACAGGTTTTTGTCCTCGACATAACTCTATCATTAGATGGAAAGTAAGCAAAAGGAATATAACTGCTTTCAGTATTATCATAACTCATTTTTAACCCCTAATTCTCATTTAGATTCTGTAAATAACACAAATGTGATGAAAGATAAATTTAATTAAAAGGCAGTAGGTAGTGTTTTATCATTTTATTATTTTTTCCTACCTACCTATGTAGAAAGCTGTACAATATAACTAAAATCTTAAAGCAACAAAGAAAATTAGTGTTGTATAGAAATAATACATACAACATATCATATAATATATACTTTATATGTGACTGTTAATCATTGGGTCACATCCATTTGGTCACTATCTTTTTCATTATTTTTGTCAATAACGTTTTCTACCTTTTTGTTCGTGTTGTCAATTACATTAGTATTAGGAGTGTTAGGTAACACTATCGAAGGCAGCGTCACAGCACGTTCTACTTTCGGTACCTGCACTACAACTACTTCTTTAGATTTCTCTTCATTTGACGAATTACCTTTATTAGTATCTTTTAATTTAATAGTTTGGAATTTCAATGGAGCTTTTATTGTCTGTGTTCCATCTTTATTTCTATTTATTGGTTTAATAACAAGAATCTTTGTTCCAACTTTAGAAAAGTCTGAATAGTTTTTATTTAAAATTGGAGTTTTAATTATGTCTACACTTTGGCGGCGCAATTTTAAAGGAACAAGTGGTATATTTGAATTCGTTTTGGCAGTCTCGTTTCCAGTAGTAGTAGGCACTTCTTTGCAGTTTTCATTGTCTTTAATATTTTTATCATCATTTGAAATCACAGTTGCTTCATCTGAGGTTGGTTCGGGCGATTCAATCATTATTGCTTCTAGTTTCTCATTAGTTTCTTTCTCTACTTGCCCTTCTTTTATTGGAGTGACAGTAGTGCCAGTTTTTGGCTCGGATGTTATTTTGTTTACGATAATCACTTCTTTGTTAGATTCGACAGAATCTTTTTTAGGCGATGTTTTATCAGACTTTGCAACTTTTGGTATCATGGGCCGAACGAAAACATTGAAAGGACGCTGTTCTTTTTGGATATTATTCATAGCAAAACTAAGTACCTTTATATGTGCCGCTGCATTTTCTATAGCTTTTTTCGATAAAGCGAATAGAGCACCACAACAATCTCTATTTGCCATTTCATAATTGTTTTGAATTTCTATTTGAACTTTCCTTTTATTTTGTGAAGATTTTGTTGTTATTATTTGGGAATCCCTGTAGCCTTGGGCTTCCAATTTGAGCAAATTCGATAGGTCGTATTCAAAATCTTCATTTTTAGGTCTAGTACGTTTTCGGATCGGCCGTCTCGATGCCATTGATGTTTTTTCCCCAACAATTTGCTTCTTAGATATCTTTTCGTCAATTTCATCTATATCGGAAGAGTTCTCTTCAAATATTTTAGTATTTACATATTCTATTTCAGGCATGCTCTCTTTTTCGGCAAGTGCACTATTGGTTTGTTTATCCATACCTTCATCTGAAACAAAATTAAAGTTTTTAATTAGAAGATGAGTAAAGAAATCCAATAAAATCACAATTGTTTTGCACATACCATTTAATTCTTTCCTTTTCTTAGGAATACTTCTTCCAGAGTTCATTTTCCTTTTCTTAGCCCCTTCAATGCGAACGCTACTTGAAGAGCTCTCATCGGACAGTCGACTGGAGTCACTGGAGCAGCGGCTGGTCCGCCTGGAATCCGGACTGACTTCATTTGTATCAACTATTTGTTCAACAGGTTCGGCCAATTCTATTGCTTCACTTGCGTCTATCGCTTTTACAGTACTGTAGTAAAAATCTGAATCACCCTTTAATTTGTGAACTACTTTCACATGTTCTAGTAAATTGCCGAAGCCGTAATTTTTAAAATTACACAATTTACACGCATATCTCATCCATTTGTAGTGACCGGCCATGTGTTCGTATAATTCTAGTATTTGACTATGTCTGGTATCACACTTTTTACAAAGTAGTTTCTCTAAATCTGTATCAGGCTGGAGTCGAAGCCTTAACGCAGCTAAATTACTTTTTTCCATTTGCTGCGCATGTGGCAACTTCGGCCTAAAGTTATGAGAATTGTTCATAGTTCTCTTTTCTGGAAGCAAAGTTTTTCTGGAAGGAACTTTCACATCAGCTTGTCTAGAGGTGACCACAGGTTCACTCCTCATTATTGTTGCGGATTCGTGCGTTACTTCCTCGAGTTTTAATTGCTCGGAAGTCGGTTTTGGTGTGGTCTTAACTTCTTCTTTATTGACCTTATTTTCTAAAAAGAAATAATAAACGATTAAATACGGTTTCTTTTAGGCCTGCTCTCAAAGTATCCTTTTTAAATTCATTTTAATTTAAATTATGATAGTGTTCATCAGAGAGTTGAGACATACGGCCGAATAATGAAAATAATCTTAATAACCTTGCTTCATAACGCTTACAATCTGACGGACGTCAAAATTTGAATTGAATTTAGAGTTTAAACGTGGCCTTATTATTTCAAACGCTGTTACATATTTCAATGTCGTTTCAGTATTTGGCTGTTAATCTCAGATAACTTTTAGCCTTATTGGACCTTCGTAGTCTTTATGTATTTCAATCTTATGAATTTTAGCTATCTCAGGACAAAACATGTGGACATCACTTTGTTGCTAACTCGGTATAAAGGTTTTTGTTACCATTTTCGGTCGTCTTGAGAGGTAGAGCGATCCCGGAGGGTCCTTTGTTGTAGTCCTTGCGTATCTGTATCTCAATCTTCTTGGTGTCGCTGCGCCTGGCGAGCGCGCGGCTGCGCGGCGGGCAGGTGTGCGTGTGCGCGGCGAGCGCGGCGCGCCGCTCGAAGGTGCGGCCGCACCCGCCGCAGCGCGGCAACTCACCGTCACCCTCCATGTTGTCCATCCACGCCTAAGAACATACATACAATACACATACATTCCATCTATACTAGTATAATAAAGCGTACACACTTCTTTGTTATATTATTTCTTTTGACCACATCACCACTTAGGGATATTGGTCAAACGCTTGCTTATTGAATATATAAAAAAATGTAGGATGTGAGCAATCACAGGATATTATAGATTTGTAGTAGTAAATTGGAAAAATTCCACTTATTACTGTAAATTTATTTTAATTTAACGCGAACGATGTCGCGATAAGAAGCTAGTAGGTACATTATCAATGTTTTGAAGTGACTGTGTGTAATTTGTCCGAAAGTAAATAAAAACTTAAAAGTCAGTCATAGCGAGAATTGAAGTGCAGTTTTATCTGAACCTACCTAATATTTAAATTGTTCATTAGCATTTCAGAAATTGAAAATTCAAATACTATCAACCTAAGTTTGTACATCAATTTACATCGCTACGTAAATCGCATAACGTTTGATTACCTGATTTTCTTGTTCCAATCTCTCTTCTTCAGTGATCTTGTGCGGCGTGGCGGGTTTATTATTGTTTTCTCTCTTTCTTTTCTCATAGAACGCGGGCGGGTTGTTCATTCTGAAAGCCTTCGCTTGTATCGACTCGCGCAGTCTCCTGATCTGTGCTGCTGTTTTCCTGAATTTAAACAATTATACGCTATTCAACTTAACAAAACAACAGTTACGCGTGATTTAAATGCCATTGATTGCAAAAATAAGCTAACTTAATATGAAAAAGTTTATATTTATTAAAAAGTCTGTCTCACATAGTAAAATTGGTCAATCAACAAATGAGTCAATTGGTTTTCTGCTACGTTTTGTTATTAAAAAGTACATTCAATAACTTGGAAACCACTAATTCGATATTATAATATTGAACCTTTACCTATGAACTTTAAACAGGTGCCTGTAAACACTCCATGAGGTAGAAAATATCTCCAAGCAGTCCGGACATGGGTAGACTAATCGACTCTCCAGGTGTTTATACTTCATGTGGAACTTTAGTGTCTTTAGCGTCGAAAATTGAAGATCGCCTAAAAAATACATTAAAACAACTGAGTACATTTTAAACTAAGTAAATGAAAACAGTCACATCTTACAGGGACCTGTGGAGAAGAACAATTTTCGTCAACAAGAGAATTAGCGAAATTCGTCCAGTTGTTCACGCGTGACGCCGTGACCATTTGAAATAAGGATTTATATTTATATATATGTATAAATATATACTTACATATTCTACACCTAAGACTATTGGTCTCTTCATTATCATCGTCGTCACTAATTTGAATAACATTCTCATGTTCTCCATTTGTTGTATTTGTTTCCATAGAATTTTGTATAGTAAATTTGCCATCATGTTGTAAAACAGCCTTATTTTGTGATAAAATATTATCAAGCTCGTTAATCTGAAAATAGAAATCAAAATAAATTAAATTTAAACAATTAAATCAATCCGTTTGACGAAAACAGTTACATCTAGAATGAGATACAACTATTTGCACAGAATGAGTTGAAATGCGTAAAATATCATTGTAGGTGTTATGGAGGAATACAAACAACTTAAATACATTGGTAAAAGGTAGCTGTAATTCGAAGGTCGACCGTCAGATCGTGTTTCGAGTTTAAACCACAGAGTTTTGTTATACGTGTGTATTATGTAATTTACGTATCTTACGTAATTCCACGAATTTATTAATTTAAAAGAGTTAGAAATCGATACCTATAAATGAGAAATTACGACGTGCGATTTATTATTGTAATGAAATATTATTTAAATTATTGAATGTGCTCAAATACAATTAATAATATGTTTGCAATTATACATATGTGTGTTATTAGAAAATGTTATGTTTGTTTTAACATTTTAACATACTGAATGTGGAAATCCAATGTCCACTTAAAAACAAAAAATATGAAGCTTGTACTAGACTTAACTTAAGTCTAGACTTAACAAGAAATACTTACCTGTATTTTTAAAATAAATCTCTAAATCAATTGTACTTAAATTTTGTCTTCTTAATCATAAAATGTACATGTTAAGAAATATATTAACTACATAAAATTACCATATTTGTGGGTAATATGGAAACACATATTTCTTAAATTTAAAATGTTTAAAAAATTAACAATGCATTTTACTCAATTCATATAATAAAATGTCAACAATCACTACCCATATATCACTAATCTTATTAGATTTATATGTAAGGGTATAATTTTATTCAACAGAAACTCATTCTATAGTCATTTTTAATAAGAACATGACAGGACGCCTCAACCAGTGGTTATGCTGGTATAACTACTAAACTTTTAATATAAGAAAATAATAGTATATAATATGATATTTAAAATATAATCATACCTGAGTACGTATATCACAATTAATTTCATTATTAAAATTAACATTTTGATATACAGCAACTGAAGTCTTCGGAATATTTTGTAGGAACAATTCTTGGTCTTCATTTGGATTTTCTCTAACTCCTTTGCTTACACCTATTTTTTCTACTATTGCAGTCAAATCTTTTGTAAGTGGTATACGGTCATCTGTTTCATCTGTCTCAACCATATCTTGATTACTTGTAACCTTCAATGACTCCTGATATTCATCTTCCAGCTGTTTTATTTTGTTAATTTCATCAATCTAAAAAGATATTGTCTGTTAATAATGCAGTTATTTCAAATATTTAAAAAAAAATCATTAACTAACTTACCATACAAGTTGGGTTCACAAAATGACTGTGTACCGAGGAATTAAACTTGTCTTTACAATACATACGCTTATGTGATATAAAATTAGCCAAGCTTCTAAATATATTTCGACATACTTTACACTCATATATCAAATCACATTCAGTGGACAGTAAACTTTTAAGCTGTAAAAATAAAATGGTTAATCAACATTTTATAAATCAGCATAAAAAACCATCAATTGTGTTAATTATATGTACTTACCTCTTCTGTAGCAAAATCGAATATTTTTCTGGCCTGAGCAAAGCCTGTCACACTTGTAAGAATAGGTTTTCTGAGTAATGTGTAATCCAAGTCATCTGCTTCTTCAGATGTTTGAATGGTACCTTTACCCACTTTAGACTTGTCTTCTTTCCCTTTAGATTTAGTGTTAATTTTATTACCAGCCATCCTGTCATCTATCAAATAAAAAAAATACCATGAGGTTGTACTGCATCAACTTCCTATATTTAGTATACAGTGATGTAACACATTCGATCTTTTATAAAGATGTCCATATAACTATATAACTTCTTAAAGTTTGTAATTGAAACAAGAGAAATAAAGTTATACCTATTCATAACACGACTAAATGATCGGTTATCATTGCTGAATAAGGCCAATGACTTGTTACAATTCATTATTACGTTCTTTCGAAAAAAAAGTTTTAAATTTAAGACAATTAATTCAGTTTTTAAAGAATTTAAACGTTGCATTTAGACTTTGAAATAAAAATTCTTAATACATAATGGTCAAATCAAGCATGGTATAGGACAGAGTATTGCCTACTCTGGTACTATTAGACTACAAGTCTCTCCCTCAAATATTTAAGATAATGTAAGTTCTAGCTTTACTTAACTATATGGATTTTATGTTTTAAGAGATACAGAAAACTATGCACTTACTAAAATGAACATACGTACTAGAAAATCTTGGAAACCGCTAACTTGAAAAACGCAATATTTCGACAATTGCACCTCCATCACACCTCCATATTTAACAAATGAATGTACTCTGACCAGCCAAGTACAATGTTAGACTATAATTATTATCTGTTAAAGTTACATTTCATAAAGATTTTACTGAGAGTAAAAAAATGTTATTTACAAGAAAGACATATTATTCAATTTGGTAAAATGGAAATAAAATTATTATTTTCATTGTCGTGCATAATATTTTTTTGAAAAATTGCAACACAAAGACAGATCCATGCAAATAGAGAGGACTATGTGTATAAATATCTATAAAGAAATAACAATTAAACTATTTAAACATTAAACTGATAACTGACAAAAAGCTGTTTTTTTTTTAAATCATTTTTATTTCACGCCGTTGTATATCTCAATTTTTCCACTTTTTCACAAAGAATTAAGGAAATGTCATGTGTTTCTACTTCCGTAAAATATTTATAGGAAAAGACATTGTTATCTCTGTTAGTGTCTTTTTTAAAGAGAATGAATAAGATAGCAATATGTCATTAGTACAGGGTTTCGATAGTGGAAACTCGTGGATTTTTACTCCTGTATTCTATAAAATTAGGTGCTCAGTAATTCACCAAATAACTCTTTCCTGTTACAAATATGTGGCTGCGCTGATAGCCTACAAAACACGCTTTGCTGCAATTGTAAAACAGACAAAAATAATTGGATAAAACTGGAAACTGCCGGATTATTATTGGTTATTGGATTTTCGATATCGATCATCATTACCACACTTTGATTTTGATTGATCATGTTTGGTCATAGACACAGTCAACTCTGTGATGTATGGGAAAGTTGAAAAACTGTCAATGTCAATGTAGTCGTATTGGACTTGGACGGGTAATTATGGGTTTGATTTGCAAAATTGCAAATTTGCCAATGCTAAAACATTATCGCGCAATTTAGGTACATCTGCTTCGCTAATAACTAACATTTATACATTTAATATTTCGCAGATAATTTTTCGTTGACAGTTGGTTTATTTGCCAGCCTAGTGAAAAGTGCATATTTTACCGGCTTTTGGATTTTATTCCTATCAAGACAGATTTAAAAATGGCTACAACAGAAACTCACGTTCCCGAACAACAAAGACGATGGCACAATATACGAAAATTACTGGAAAGATCCGGCCCATTTTGTCATCCAGATTTTGAGCCATCACCAGACATATTAGACTTTCTCATGGACTCTTGTAAGATTTTGGTAGTTGGCGCTGGAGGACTTGGCTGTGAATTGCTTAAAGATTTAGCATTAATGGGCTTTAAAAAAATCCACATAGTGGATATGGACACCATTGAATTATCAAATTTAAACAGACAATTTCTTTTTAGAAAGTCTGACATAGGTTCATCGAAAGCTAAGTGTGCTGTTGAATTTGTGAATAAAAGGTACATTCGTTTTTAATCTTAGAAATGTTATTCTAATTTATGGGTCTGTAATATTAATGACAACCTTTTCAGAGTTCCTGGTTGTGAGGCAGTGGCACATCATTGTGCTATTCAAGATCTGGATGAAGGCTTTTATCGTCAATTTCATATAATTGTCTGTGGGCTAGATTCAATTGTTGCAAGAAGATGGCTCAATGGAATGCTTATGAACTTGTTGCAGTACAATGATGATAGTAAAGTATTTTCATATACTTTTTGTAATACAGATTTCTTTCACTAGATTTTGTAACAAATGCTTGAAGTGTAATATTTTAATCCTTTATCTCTTGTTTGTTTCAGGGAGTCTTGATCAAAGCAGTGTCATTCCATTGGTTGATGGTGGTACTGAAGGATTCAAAGGCAATGCTAGAGTTATTTTGCCAGGATTAAGTGCTTGCATAGAATGCACTCTTGATCTATATCCTCCACAAAAGACCTTCCCATTATGCACTATAGCTAATACACCAAGGTTTGATTCTATTTTTATATACTTTGAAATGTTTCAGCTGGCTGTCACCTATACTAGCAACATTATAGGTATTTTTTAACAGTAGCTAAAACATTTGGTTAAGAATTACTTAACAAAATGTGACATATGAGAAGGCATTATTTCTGAAACTTTTATAATATATATACTTGTTTTAGACTGCCTGAACACTGCATTGAATATGTCAAAGTAATTCAGTGGTCTAAAGAAAATCCTTGGGGTTCTTCGACTCTATTAGATGGAGATGACCCCCAACATGTTGGTTGGGTATTTGAGAAAGCACAAGAAAGAGCTATGAAGCATGGAATCACCTCGGTTACATACAGACTTACTCAGGGTGTTCTGAAGAATATTATACCAGCAGTGGCAAGCACTAATGCAGCTATTGCAGCTACATGTGCAACTGAGGTAGATTCTATATAATTTATTTTAATTCAAGATCGAAACTACCTAAAAGAATAAATATCAAAATTTTTCACCACAGCAACTTTTTTACATGGGTAAATTTTTAAGAAACAATAAGTTGTTTGCTGCAACATTTTTAGATTATGAAGTATTTATTTATAAACTTTAAGTTGTGAATTGGTTTAAACTTAACTTCAATATTTTAATTCCATCCTTAGGTGATAACAGATATCATCTGGTATAAATTGTTATATAGCAACATTTTACTTTAAAAATTGTGTTTATTTGATGTCTTAGGTGTTTAAACTAGCATCATCTTGTTGTACCAACATGAATAATTATATGGTACTGAATATGGCCGATGGAGTTTACACTTACACATTTTGTGCGGAGAGGAAACCTGACTGTGTGGCATGCAGTACCACAACACGAGTATTAGATGTGCAGCCAGAGGCAGTGCTGATGGATATATATGAGAAACTTAAAGAAGACACAGGGTTTTTGATGAAGAATCCAGGTTTGTCATCTGAATTTACATTAAAGTCTTTTGATACTAAATATGATATTTTTCTTCTGATATTATAATAGTTCAGGTTATGAATTATTTGTATGTGTTTTTTATTATTACTATCTCATTTTTTTTTTAGGTATTACAACAGTTATTAATGGACGCAATAAGACTTTATATATGCCTTCGATTAAAAGCATTGAAGAAAGAACCAGAGATAATTTAAAGAAAAAAATAACTGATTTGGGTCTTTACAATGGAGGAGAAATATTGGTTGCTGACATTACAACTCCAAATACTATTTCTATAAAATTGAAGTTTATTGAAAACACAGATGTTGAAATGTCAAGATAAATAACGTAATAATATTGCATAATTTAATAATTGCAAGTTTATTAACATTAATACATAACCAATTTACTCAATGAAGCAATGAATAAAATGAAGTTTGTCTATTGGTCTCAATTGTTTTGTTAATAAATATCCCAAAATGTTGACCATGGTATATTAAAAACACTATGGAAGTGTTTAATTTTTGTAAATCAGAAGTTTGTACCCTGCAGTGGCTAGGTATTACGGCTTCAACGATAACCTTTTTTTCTACAAAGGGATTCATATTTAATCTTTATAAGGCTTCAATACGACCTTTTGGCCTTCGTGTAAGGTGGCAAACGAGCAAGCGGACACCTAGATTCGCCGAAATTGCGAAGCGACCGCTGTCCTACCCTAAACCGACGAAGGAGGATGACGCACATAAAGACGATATTTCCCCTTTCTATGCGTCTCCACTGTCAAATCCACTTTCCCATCCAATCCTTATAAGAAAAGGGTGGAACGGGAAAGGGACTAAAATTGGACCTCCAGCACCACACACATCAGACGAAACGCGGAATTGCTTCCACTTCACGCCTGTCTTCTGTGTGGTTGTGGTATTGCACCGGGCAAGCCGACCCATTCGTGCTAAAATGTTAAAGCGGGCTCTACCACTGTTAGAGTTGATGAATTTAGCACCAAAGAAGGAGCACTATAAGAAGGACTATTTGCCACAAAGTTTGTTTTATACCAAGCCAATTTTTATACACAAAAGTATTAATTTTTTACGTAAAATCAGAGTTATATTTTATTTCAACTTTAATAGTACTTAGCTTTATTTTAATAGCTGAATAGTAGGTGGCAATACAATTTAACTTCTTACAACACAAATACAGATTAAACACATCATGGTCTTTTGACGTTAGGATCTGACGTGGTGCAAAACTGGACTCAACTATCGTTGTCACAAAATTGGTATTGAATACTTAATGTAGTATTAATCAAACTTTTATATTAATATATTTATACTGCCTTACAAATATAATCCAAAATGCTGGACAGTTTATTTGATGATGTGAAGCGCATGAACAAGCGTCAGGTATTATTTTATTCAGAATTTAGATGACGTGACCATCGTGCCGGGCGTTTAATGCTTGTAATATTTAATTTTTTAGTTTATTTACCAAGTACTTAGTTTTGGTATGATAGTATCTTCTGCCCTCATGATATGGAAAGGCTTAATGGTTGTCACTGGCAGTGAGAGTCCCATCGTAGTTGTATTGTCTGGAAGCATGGAGCCAGCATTTCACAGGGGCGATCTTTTGTTTTTAACAAATTACCCGGAGGAGCCCGTGCGTGTTGGAGAAATCGTTGTTTTTAAAGTCGAAGGAAGAGATATTCCAATTGTACACAGAGTTCTGAAGCTTCATGAAAAGTAAGATTTTTGTTATTATTAGTACCACCATGTCAACCTTGTTAATTCATTTATGTAATATTGCAAACAATACAGTAAAGTAGCTAATATTTAGTTAGAAACAATTATTATTTATGACACATATTTTTTAACATACTCAAAATGCATGTTTATGCCTAATTATGACAACTTAACTGAATTGAACACAGACATTTTGACCGAAGCAGAGTACCTACTACTAATTTAAGCATTTTAATTCTTAGAGGAGGTTTGTCGCATTGTTACAGTAATACCCCATAAGTCTTCTAACAAATCAGACATTTAATTTTCTAATTTACTTCTTAAATAAATGTCAGCCAACTAAATTACCATTCTGACCTCATCTGTAGATAGGGAAGCCAGGATAATATTTACCTGATTAACATTACACCCAATAGCCTTAAAATAATATAGTTTGTTAGAAGTATATTTCATGAAGCCCAAAATTTATTAATAATTATTTTAATTTTCAGAAATAATGGGACTGTAAAGTTTCTTACTAAAGGAGACAACAATAGTGTAGATGACAGAGGATTGTATGCACAGGGACAACTCTGGTTAACTAAAAAGGATGTAGTAGGTCGTGCTAGAGGTTTCTTGCCATATGTTGGAATGGTCACAATTTATATGAATGAATACCCAAAGTTTAAGGTAATAGATTTACTGAATTCCTAGGTTTTTAAATGTTGCCAGACTGAGGTAATATATATGATTAGCTGTTCCCATGCGGTTTCATCCACATGGATTTATAAGAACTGCAAATGTCAAAATTCAAATGCACAAATGCCAATGAAGGCCTTTTGACAATGGATAACAATTACCATTACCATATCAATCTTGATTCTTTACTGCTATTGGTTTGTAGTTTTTGTGCCTTTCCCGCATGACAGGTTTTTCCAATTTATTTACCCTTAAGTTTAATACTGTGAAAATGTATAGCCTAAGGCATGTCATAAGTGTAGGGATTTTTTATTAAAATAATATTATTCAAAAACATACTGTAATTGCTGACATCCTGCATATCTGGGAAGTGTGTGTTTATGCTTTATTATATTAGTATAGAAGTATAGATAATAGAATAGAGAATGAATGGCTACAAAAATTTAAATGCATAATCTGTGCAATTTGCCCTGTGGTTATAGCAATATACAGGTATCCCAGAGTTCAATCACTAAAAAATATGTATCACTATTTTTTTCGTACAAACTTGTGTTTTTTACACTTAAATGCATGATTTTTTCGTTTTAAATACCATAAATTGAAATGGTTAGTAAATTGAACATATATTAAGGAAGAATTAAGAAAAAAAAATGATGTTTCAAAATAATCTATTGCGTAAGGAAGAAAAGACTGATGTATAATTGCATCATCATGCATTTAAGGGTTAAAGATTTTCTAAAATTAAATTTATATCTAGTTTGTATTAGTTTAAATTGTACAGGATTCATATTGATCATTTTTAATATGGACAATTTTTTAATATTGTCTTTATGTGTTTCAGTTTGCTGTATTGGGTTGCTTAGCTATATATGTGCTAGTGCACAGAGAATGACAAAGAGTGGTCATTTGATCTGAAATTTGCAGTGAACAGAGAAGTGAATTGGTTCTGCAGATGTATTTAATTTTATGAATAAATGGAGTTCTCTCTAGTGTTACAAAATGTCATTTATTTTTATAAATCAAGGAAGTTTTTCATTATCTCCTCTTTTTTAAATAAACATTGTGTTCTAAAATTAATCATCATGTTTTTAATTAGTATGCTAGTGGTACATGTATACATCCTCCTGGATCGTGATTAAGGGAAGTAGGGGCATGATTTTCATTTTGGGGAAAGGGTTGTTCTAGATGAGGATTTTAGAAATTGTAAACTGGCTTCATAAGTTTTCGATTTCTAAAAATAATGTTTTGTATACTTCCACAAAACATTTTTAAATGAGATCATGTTATAATAGGTTTACTAATCTATAAATTACAATTTAAAGATCGATCGATCGATCGAAGATTACAATCTTGCACAACCGAATATATATCGAAATGAAATTCCATTAAAAAAAAAGCTATTGCTTATCATTTAAATGTATATGTAAAAAAATTAGGTATTTGGTAACTGTGTTTTTATATATGGAATTAAGTTCATATTGCGTAATTAGTTGCTTACGAACCGGTGTATTTTCGGACGCAATATTTAAAACGGTTTTCAAGCTTAAAGCAAACGCGGTCTTTCACAAAACTGAAGGAAGTAAAGAGCTTTGTATATGTTATACGCATATTATACATTCTGTTGTTGTAGCATAGTTAAATGATGTAGGACTCTGGAACCCCTATAGTTCATTACAGTGTAACTACATGTTTTTAGTTATTGTCTAGCTCTGAATTCGTTCGCTGGACTGGAAGAGGATGAACTGATTGTGTTAATACTTTTAAAATACATAAAGCATTTGACTCAAAATAAAAATATTACTTATTTCAGTTTGCGTTAAGATTTTATTTTAGACGTATTAGGGGCGATTAAAGCGCAGAGCTTTGCAGGACAATCCAGTAGCCAGGTAAAATATAGTCTGCTCGGCAAGTCGTTAATTAATAATGGCCTCCTATAAAGGGACCGTTGAAAAATTGTAGGATTATTCACGAGCTGGCTTAAAAATATCCTTTCAAACAGGTTTATATCAGAAATGGTAGATCAAAAGACTAAAATAATGTAAAACTGAATATGTAAAATCACGTGAAATCAAACAAAGATGTTGTCGGTACAGGAGAAAAACGTTCGCTAACTTATCTAGTTTCAGAGTTCTTTGTAAATTTTCAAGTTGCCTCAACTCGAGCACATTGAGTCAACTACTTGGAAGCATCTTTAAAACATGACAAAGTCGAACTTCGCCGGGGAATGAGAAACGAAATTCAACTTGGAATGAACGAGCGCTACTTATCAGTTCTCGTTCTCACTCACAGATATAAGTCGACCACAATTACTTTGTTTAAATTACATCATGCTAGCTTTGCCTAAGTCTTCGTCTTTATTACGAATTCACAAGTTGTTTCTAATCAAAAATACAGTAACCACACTTTTTGGGTTATGGCTAGCAGTAATCTAATTTAATAACATAAATAATGAACGTAATAACAACTTAAAGCAGGATGTTGTTATTTATTTATTACACTTATTACTGGGTATTGGACTGTGTTCTTTGTGATATTGACTCTCTCGATTTAATAAACCGTAGCTATAAAAGTAGCATATTGAAAACAAAAATATGAAAACGAGTAAGTAGTTAAAGAGACTTAACATTCATAAGTAGTTCTTAAACATGTTATAGAGTTCACGCAGCGAACATTGCAGACTTCGTCATGTAAACTTTGTTTCTGTTTAAACTTATAAAGTTATATAAAATGCGTATCAATTGTGTTATGTGTATTTATAATTTAATTCAAACTTGTTAATTTTTTTTATAACGAACACCTAATGAATAACAATTACTGAAACACTACGAAACTCATACATAATTATTGTTATTCCAGATTTTTCGAAGAGAATAATCTATATCTATACTAATTTTATAAAGAGAAAAGATTTGTAATTTTGTATGTATTGAAATAACTCAAAAAATACTGGGCCGAATTTAAAAAATCATTCGCCGTTAGAAAGGTAATTTATCTGTGAGTAACATAGGCTACATTTTTTGATTTCACGCGGGCGAAGTCGCGAGAAACAGGCAGTACAACATATTTTTGTTTGAGAATGTAATTGGTTTTTTCAAGTACCTTAAGATTTGAATTTTATTTAGATTAATAAGATTTATTATCAGCACCGAGCACGTGCGATTAATGGATTATTACTAAACAAGTATAAGCTAGAGGCTAGTTTACTTAAGAGATAAAGTAATTGTTAATCTAAATTAACAGAATTCATACTGGCTTTGATTGCTCTTCAATAAGCTATTAGCAAAGATCTATCGGTTCTCGCTCCAGATTTGCTTTGTTTGTCTTACCCGCTGTTAGTAACGTATGGGTAAGTGATATTGGTTTTGCAAATATAATATTTGACTAAAACCGTACACTAATTTAGTACTTTACATTTAAAAATAGTCACATATAGTACCCACAGAGAGTACTTGACACAATTAAATACGATTTATTTTATTTTTCTGGCAACACAAGCATTTTATTTCGATTTTACTATCCTTACAACTTATGAATGTTACTAATCATAAGGAGTGCAAATGTTAACTACATTTTTATGTTTTAATTTTGATGTCGTTGTGTAATGTATGTAACGAGGGTTAGGGAAGTAAATCCGGACGCAATATTTAAAATGGCTTTCATGCCTACAGCAAAGGCGGCCTTACAGAGCTGAAGGAAATAAAGAGCTTCGCATTTATTATTCCTATACAAACCTTGATACATTACCTACACTTATATACATTTAATCTACGAAAATGTAAAGCGCGGCCTTTGTAAAGCCTGTGTAATTCTTGTATGATAAAATATCCACTTTAAACAAAATTTTAGTTCTATATAGTACAAAAAACTAACTAAATTAATCGATTTTAGTGTTACAAAGAAATTAAGATGCCTTTAGTGTTTTAAATTAAACACTTATTCCATGAATTTGTCGTCTACGATAGAGTGAGTGCTTTAGAAAATAAAAAGGGGGAAAACGTGTGAGAGGGCTCATGTAAAGTATCCTCTAAGCATTCTTTTGATCCATTGCTCAGACTGCTGACTAGTTTGTGCGTCTTATGTTTATGTATAAAACATTTTATTTTTTAAATAAATTGACGATGAGTAACTCCACTGGGAGAATAGGTATAAGCAAGGGTTGTAATACTCATATTATGATGATTTTTTTTGGACCGAAGTATACTATTTGTAGTTGACACAAATACGGCTACAGATTATAAATCTTATTCAACCTATTAAAAAAAAACTGTTTTATTTTCTGTAATGAAAACAATTCTTGCGCGTAAAACTAACGTATTCGTGCATTGAATCATACTTTTATCCTATTTATATCTAAATTTATATTTCAATCTTAAATCAATTCAATTTTCCTAATAATTAGTGACACGGCTGCATGTTAATACGTTGCTACTATTTAAGCGTGTATTCGAGATCGATCGCTGATCAAACAACTATCAAGAGTTCCACCTTCCCGGACTAAAATCTACAATTTGCATAGTTTGTCTTTGAACATCCTCTCGGCAGTTGTTAGCGGAGCTCTATCGCTTAAGAACCACTTTGTTTGTTTTATCAATTCCCATTCGATGAAGTTACAACATTCATTGAAATAATTATATCTAGATAACTATACTAAATATCGACGTAAAGGGATTTGTTTATTAAGCAGCTACTTTTAAAATATACTAAACTAGCTGTTCCCTTGTGGCTTCAACCGCGTGAAATTATAAAAACTTTATTTCATTGTTTACCTACATTTGTCAAATTATCAATT
>LD700007.1:4619617-4631442 GCA_003118335.3 Papilio memnon | reverse complement strand
ATAAGCTCATAGGAATCAAAGCGAGACTAAACAGTTGTGCGATAGTTTAGTTTCAGGTGTGCGCACGCTCTTCTACACTGAACAGCTTCAGCTTTAACTTTATTTAAGAAGAAAAATATGATATAATATAAAACATTGTAAAATATAATTTCAGATTATATTACTATGTAATATTAGAAACAAACTTTAATAATTATTAAAGCAGACCGCAGTAAAACCAGTTCATGAACACAATTTTAAAATGTCGTTTGAACTTTTGTGTTGCTAATGTGTGCTGTCATTATGATGGTACGTTTTTACACATTAAAACTCCGTTTAGAACCTGCTCGAGTTCATTTGTAATGTTTATGAGATTTAAACATAATAAAAACTTTTTCCAAATGATTCGTAAACTTTTTGACGTGTGTTTTCCAACGTGGTTCAAAAAATCATTATAACTGATATATTATGTATATTATTTTCCGACTCTGATCCACGGAAATATTTAACTAAAAGCAAAGTAAACTTTGGTAACAGGTTTCAGTAATAGATATTTCGATGATATTCGCTTTGCCATACTCTAGTTTGACAAATGATTAAAGTACTGTGAAAGACAATGCTTGATTAAAAAGCTACTTGCCAAATATAACCTCAAAAAAACACCGATAATAAGAACTAAAACCTTATCGTTTATTCTGCGAGATGCTTTCCCCGTGATGCCAGTCTAGTTATAATAAATACTAATAAAGAATTCACTGGTGAATATATAAAAACGTACTAAACATCAGCTTACAGTAAACAAACAATTTTATACCAGCAAGTATATTTCCCTTGAGAAGTTTTACAAAAT
Organism: Papilio memnon; assembly: GCA_003118335.3. NCBI lineage: Eukaryota > Metazoa > Arthropoda > Insecta > Lepidoptera > Papilionidae > Papilio > Papilio memnon. The sequence continues at coordinate 4,630,613 of LD700007.1, read as the reverse complement.
TAACTAGATTTAACTTGATCATAAATAAAAAAGCGGAAGTTCTTTTTAAAAACATAATGAAAACGGATATGTTTATTTTAAACGCCTATATTTCGCGATTTAATGTAAGAGATTTTTTGTCTAATTAATTTGAGATAAGTAAAAGATATTTTAAAAAGTTATTATTGAAACGAAAATGTAACGAATGTTTCGCAATTTCCAATCGAAACAAATTTTACATTAATTTTTGATTTTAATTCTGTCAAAGGGCGCGTTTGAATGGCTTGCCCGTTGACGCAAAAACAAATTAATTGGCGTCAAAACGTACTGATGTAATTGCTTTACTTTTTGCAGCTACATTGACTTAGTTAAAACGTTAATTGAAATTGTTAATGAATCCATCGTTCCAAGTCAACGAGACGATTACTCTTTCTTTCTTTAAATTACGTCAGTCAATCAAATATAGAAATTACTTTCGAAATGGAGGAAATCTAGCTATTGAAGTAATTTTATGTATAAAGTAGTATAAAAAATTACTATTGATACAGGGTAATAGCAAATGAATTCTTACAAGCACTTAACATTGAAAGGGATCGTTGTTGCCTCATCGGAATTTCCTTGACGTGTGATCGTAACATTTTTATGACTATATCGAATAGTCTACCCTCAACTGAAATAGGTTATAAACTCTGGAGATTCCGCTTTATGTTACAACAACTTCATTTTTATAAATTACGTTCATAAACAAAAGTGTAACGAAAACGAAGACTAAGCTGAAAGATAAAATAAAGCAACACCGGACATTAAACTCATTACAGATTTTTGGATGTCTAGTAGAACTGGTGTGAAGTAGTTAGTTAATTGGAATATACATATCTTACTAATATTATAAATGCGAAAGTTTATATGAATGGATGGAGGTTTATTAGAGTTTGTAGCCTAGACGGCTGAACGTATCTCCATGAAATTTGACATAGATGTAGAGGATAGTCTGGAAAAAGACACCGGCTACTCACTTCGTTTTTTTTTTAATTCTACGCGGACGGAGTCGCGGGCGAAAACAGTATGATTATATTTATCTATGTTTATTCAGGATAAAATATATGAGAACTTCTACAGGCATCTAAACTACGTTCTCTTAGATATTCAAAACAAATATTTATCTACTTAATGATGAAATCTCGCGGACGGAGGCCCCTATATTTGCTTGTGTTAAATAAATAATAATACACTTTATAAGATACATATATAATATTTACAAGTGTAGTTTTGTTATCGTTGTCATCTTTATTCTGACAAAATATACCTAGTGCTATATTTTTTTGTCGTTTTGTAAACAAACAAAACAAAGGAATCAAAGTCTAGCCTGGTTAAAAGTCCTTTTTGTAGTACAATTGAGGAATGGAATGAATAAGGCATACTCGGAAAGTCAGTGATCAAAAACTAATTGATTTTGAGTGGTCGACGGAATAATGGGATCAAAGATCGGGAATAGAATAGTTTGAATTTTATTACCTACCTTACTTTGACTAGCTTCTTTCACAAATGTCCTGCTTCTATCTTTGTCGAAGCTGTGACTATTTATAACATAATCCATTCCATTATAAAATACCTATATTTTAAACGGGACTGGTGGAACGGAACAAACATAATGACAGTTGACATAATTAATCTTTAATATGCAAATTAAGGGTACAAAATCGAGTTATAAATTTTTATCATACTAATATTATAAATGCGAACGTTTAGATGGATGGATGGATGTTTGTTAGAGTTTATAGCCAAAACGGCTGAACGAATCTCCATGAAATTCGCCACAGATGTAGAGCATAGTCTGGAAGAACACCTAGGCTACTTTTTATCCTGGAAATAGTTACGGTTCCCGTGGGATACGTTGTTTTTGTTTTTTAATGTTTACTCGATAATTCTGCAACGGTTCAACATATCTTATTGAAATTTGGCACAGATATAAAACAAAGTCTGGAGTACACATGGGAGTTCATCCCCGAAAAATGTCGGTCTACGAGGGATACGTAGTTTTTTGTTATTTACATAGTTCGTATGATTCTAATACCACGCGGACGAAGTCGACGGCCACAGCTACTTCAATTATTATAATATAATTTTCTAGTAGCTCTGAATCTGTTGAAAAAATAATTATTTAGCATAAATGTTCATTCATACATAATATCTATACAATTCCAACTCTTCGTAGATATTACCTTATTATATTTTCGTTATAACGTGTAGCATTTTTAACACACGTAGTTCCAGACAGAGCTTTGTTTGTGTAGTATAACAATAGATAAGGATTGTAGACTGCGTACCCTTACGTCGAGTGTTTCTTCATAAGCATTGTTTTAATGTCCTGCGTACTGCTGAGTAATCGTTGTTCGCAAGCTCTCTTATCTAAACTATCTACATAAGGGATAGGTACTATTAAAATAAATGTTAGTGATCATTTCTGGATTACTATTCAATCAACTTCGACTAGAGCACTCATAAGCAGTCCCTGTGGACCTACTGCTTTTTCTAAGCTAAGGGAGACTAACGACTCTGAGACAATAAATCTAATAGGGGACTCTCTTAGTGACCTATTAACGATTCTAAGTAACTTTAAATTGATAAAAGACTATCATTATTTAAAATTTGCTTTGTTAACAAAATAACAGTGAACCTTTTGACACAAAACTTAAGCGTATTCAACGTAAGAAACTTTATGAAAGATAAAGAGTATGTTCGTAGAGTAATTGCGGACGCAGTTATGTCTTGTATATCATTTTAAATACAAAAAGTTTCTTAGCACAGGATTTAATATTAAAGGTGCATGCTTTTTGAATAACGTAGTATTAAAACAGATTATTACAATATTTATCTATGTTATTATCTTTGTTAAAATAGTGATAATAATAGTTAGAGATGCGAAAGTTTGTATTGATGGACGGCCATCGACATCGAATGGACTTGATGTCATCAAATTTCTATGTATATTCTAGGAAACTTGGTCCGATGTCTTAATGTTAAGGTATCATCTATTTTAACAATGAACTTATGTGATTTAACTAAGTGCAGTGCAGTTAGGACCGTGCTTATAAACATCTGCCGTTTGAATTACGATTTAAGAATATTCATTATTAATACATAGGACTTTACCTATAAAAAATCTGTTGTCTATAATAAGATTATATAATCTATACTAATATAAGCGTAAACACACTTCTTTGTTGCCTAAGATGTCAGCAATTACAGTATATTTTTGAATAATTATTTTTTTAAATAAAAAGCCCTATACTTACGTCACGCTTTAGGCTATATATTTTCACACCATTAAACTTAGGGCTAAATATTTTGTATAAAAACCCTAATGTGGGAAAGAGACCATAAGTTGCTGCCAACATCAAGGAAGAAAGATTGCCATGGTTTGTCATCACGTCATGTCATTTTGACATTTGCAATTGATAATTTGACAAATGTAAACAATAAAATAAAGTTTTTATAATTTCAAGCGGATGAAGCCGCACGCGAACAGCTAGTAATATATAAAAATGATTTTTTATCCAATTTCATCTCATAATCAAAAATTCGTTTAAAAAAATAGAACGATATTTAAATATCGATAACGAGTAAATCATGCTATAACTTTAAAAATATCCCTTTATTTATATGCTTACATGTCAAAAACCCAAAAATACATACGTTAAAGACATGCCAGTTGCTAGTTAATTTATTATTTATATCACGGTACGCTTGCTTCAAATCAGATAGATGTTAAATTACCGTGTTAAATGAATGTTTTCACTATACTATTAAAGGCATTTTGTTTTTATACTTTTTCAGAATATTTATAAACCAGAAAAGTTACTATATAATATATGTAAATAATACCTTGACGTTTAACATAAAGACGAAATTAATATGTATTTCTTGGTAATAAAATTTGGCATTAGTGTCAGTTATCATCTCCCTTGTTAACTCCATGTGGTGTTTTCGTCCTCAAGATCTTCATTTGTCATTTAAGTCGTCACTCCCTTAATCATTTAAGCGATTCATTAACTTCTTCCAAGGTTTTCCATACTCATAGTTAAAGGTTTCCTTGTCACAGGTAAATATAATAAAATTGTCATGTAAATATTACGGAAAATTATTCGTAACTAGCAAAATTAAAAAATCTATAGTTTTTGAATTTATTCGTTCCATACAAAAATAACTTTCCGCTCTATCTTACTAATATTATAAATGCGAAAGTTTGGATGAATGGATGTTTGTTAGTAACCTAAACTGCTAGACGGATCTCGATGATCTGGCCTAGATATAGAGGATAGTCGGGAAGAATACGTAGGCTACTTACTTTTGTTTTTTTTTTAATTCCACGCGGACGAGTCGAGAGTAAAAATAATGTTCAAAATGATTAGTATATTAGATTCTTAAAAATGTTATGTCCGATTGAAAATGATATACGATAGGTGTAGTAATAAAAGGGGCTTACTTATTGAACCTCCTTCCTCGTGTATTTGCGATATTTGTGTTACTTGATGTAAGCACTTTCTTGGAAAATATCGTCAATGCTTCAACGTAAGAATTTCTAAAGAAATAGGTACGTAGAAAATTCTTCATATATTTATTCAAATAACTTTGATCTTTGATCTTTACCTTTAGGTGAATTTGAAAATGTTTAAAATAACACATACACATGAGTTTCCACTATCTTAATACCTGTACAGCAACTACAATATCTGAGGAAATGAAAGAAAAATTGAATGTTCTTGTTATTTTTACTCTCCCAGAAATTATAAACATTGCGCGATTGCTTGCAAATAAACGTAAAAGCTGTAAAAGTAAAAGCTGTCAAACAAGTTGTTTCACAATAACTTCAATATAAAGGTATTTAATGTTGATAAGGCTCTTTGATCAGTTGTTCAGTGGGGCGCAGATTGAATTAATTGCCATCAATAACGTACAAATATAATTTATTTGTTCTGTGTCGTGTTATGGTCCAAGTTTCAGTGTTAATTAAAATTGTCAATGGGTCCTTAACATTTTGTGCGATATATATTTATTGGGAAAAAATGTTTATTTTGTATTCAAAATAAAAATGAAAATAAAGGTATTTTATGTTACGTCATTGATTCGGGGTCTATATCCAATGCAAAACAAACTGATTTTTTAAAACTAGTGTGAGCATAACTGTATATTGTACCAATTTCTCGAATTGAAAGAATTTTTGTTTGTTTCTGTACCTCTGTATAAAAGTTACATGGAGCGATTTATTACTGCGAGTGCTGAGATTTGGGATACAGATTTCTGGTAACAAGCAATTCTGTCTATCAATGTGATGCAACTACTGATAGCTGAGGAAAATGCATTCCGTATGTGTCTATAAAAGCATATATTTACATATGCAGTTTTCAACACTCTAAGCAACTAATGTATCTTTATTTTTGTTAGTATGTTATAATTAAAATGTTTTAAGTTCATTCATAAGTCAATTTTAATTAGTTAGTAAAATTCATTAGAACTCATCTAAGGGCTTATTATGGATATACATGATAACGTTTTCGTAACGTTGTCGACAACATTTGTATTAGATTTATGCGATGCTCCTACTGGTCATCAAATACACCATCAAATGTCATAAAAAATTTGTCCATGACGTTACAAATAGGATCTTGCAACTGTCACAAAATATCATGATAGATTATCTTTATGTAGAGATCTAGACGTAATCATTTTAGATCACATCTAAAATAAGGCAAGGTTTTAACAGAGATTAACTACGGATGTTGGTTAAAAAATAGAAAGTTAAGAAATACTTGGGTACAATAAAATAATGCAGTATTACACGTGCTTTAAAAATCGTATGAGTAATAGTTTATTCGCTTCATGTACCGGAAGTCGGGGCTGCATATAGATGAAACGTATTCAAGATGCAAGCGAGTAGAAATTTCAATAAGATTTCTGCTAAAATTGACCTGAACCAAACTAGTTCAATATGAGTATTTGTAAACTCAATTTATATCGGCTAAAATTTCATAGCATTTTTATAAGAATTGTTTTTTTATTGTTCGATAAAGTACTTTCTTTAATTCTAGATAGTTTAACTTAAGCTTTATATCTTACAAATAGAGCAAATAGAACATGATTTTAAAATAACTTAATTCAAGATAATGGAACTTATGTTTCGAATGGGTAACTTTTTTATGAAATTTTATTACATTAAGTTGAGTTTACTTAATTCTTAAACTATTTTTTTGATAAATATATAAACAAAAGCTACATAATTATGTAACGTATCGGCAAAAGGTCTTTCACAAGTCCGTTAAATAGAAAAGGAACCTTTATTGCCTCATTGGAATTTCCCTCGACCTGTGATCGTATCTTTTTTACGTCTCTATTGAATGGTGTGTACTAAAATATAACATAAACTTTCAAGATTCCACGATACAGCTTGTTCATTTTTATATAACTACTACATTAAGTGCTTATATCATTGTATAATTAGATTATTAGATGTTATAACAAAATGTGATCATGAAATATAGGTGGAGAATAGGAATCGCACGACTTCTTCGTTGAAATCAGTTCAGTCGTTCAGGCTACAGGGGGTCTTAATGAATATGACATATATGCTATCCCTCATACATTAAACCACCTTATTGTTAATAACGTGGATAGCTACAAAGGAAGAGGAAGACCGAAGGAAAGTATGGCTGGATTGTGTGGAAGAGGATATGCTTAAGAAGCGAGTGGATTCAGATATGACGGCTGATAGAAATGTTTGGAAGAGCAGCACATTCTGTGCTGACCCTCCGTAAGGTATAAGGGCAAGTTGATGATGATGTTAGTAAACTATAAAACAGATGTGTTTTTAAACAGTTTTACCTTGTAGTTATTGCAGAATTTAGCTATTCGGTAACATTTTTATATCCAAATAACGTATCTCGTTTTGCCAAATATGAGAATAACGTAAATTTACCGTTTGTTTCGTTTGCCAAGTATCATATTGATAGAGCGCGCGCAGGTCGCTTCCCGCGCGCCTCATAAATACTGCCCATGCAAAAACGATCGCTGCCAAACTATAACTGCCTTTGTTTATGAATATGACTTCTGTCCTGGAAAAAAATCCTGTTAATAACCATTTTGAAAAATAAAAGGAAAATTTAAAAATCTTTATTGCGATTTTAACATCTTTTATCAAAGTTGAATGATGAACTTAAACGTATCGTGTATTTGGTGTTTTTTAATTTTTACTAAGTATAGTTTAAAATAATAATTCTCTGTATATTATGTTCTGCTTAAGAATACTACCTACTTATGTATGCTATTTACCTTATCGTAACAATAAAATTAATCTATTTCGCCTACTTTCCTAAATAATCAACGGTTTCGTTGGTAACATTGGAAGGAAAAAAAGCGATATAGCGTGACTAAATATACCGTGGCAATCTAATATTATGCGAAATCACAAATTATAAATGACTCCCCTAATACCGGCTTGTTATTTCTGGGAAATAGGTGTATTAAATAGAATTCTTACTTCATACAGCAAAAAATAATAATGGGAAAACGAAATACGTGGTTGAGGTTTTTGCAATCGCTGCATTAACTTTCATTTGTTTTGGAGTAATAAAAGTCCAGTGCATTTCGATGCATAAGTGGCGTGTAGACGCAAAACCATTAATATACAAATTTACAACCGATGTTTTTTATTTTCAAACCATACTTCGGTTGTCGTTACATTATAAAATTTTATTTTTGTTTCTTAATTTCTTGTTACAAGCTTTTTTTATCGGTTTCAAAATGCAATAAAAGGGATGTATCAAAAATTATGTTTTAAACACGTCTCATGCACGGGTTAACATAACTAATGTTCATTGTAAACAAATGTGTAGTCTAACATTTTTCATGTCCATCTTTAATAACTAGTGCTATTCAGTAGACAAATGTACATCGTTAGTGAAACAGGCCTCACTAAGTATTCCCTACATCAATAAAACAAGCGTGTCTTTTATATTTCGTTATCTACATTTTTCGGATGTTTTCCGGTATTTTTAATTAGATATAACATGTCTCGTACGAGTCGTTGGAAAACAGTAAGGGACCACGGAAAAAAAAATCCTTTGGTTTAATTGAATGTTCATTATTTCGTAAACATAGTTAACTGCCCAAAGGTTTAATGTTTAATTCGAATTTGATCATAATTTTCAATATGTACCTATCCATTCGACATACAAAAAGTGATAGATTACAAATTTTTGTACATTAAGCACTAAATTTTATGCTAAAACTTTTAATTGGAATTTTATATGTAATCTGTATGATAGTAGTGAAGGGCACGCGGGTCTGCAGAGTTCCGTTATAAATACACAAAAACTTTCCTGTTCGACTTCCGCGAGTTTTATTTATGAATATGACATCCGCGTGGGGGCTGTCCTCGTGTAGCTATAGGCATATGGGGAAAGATTTTATTAAAATTTACAAGCTTGTATAAGAATTTTATTCTTAGTTTACTATTTCTTGTCACAAACCAATGGAAAGAATAAATATACTGTTGAAAAAAATCAAGTAATTCGTTTAATTTGACGCTAAAGTATGTTATTTTTCATCTAAAATTAAGCGATTGAATCGAATAGTTTATCATGAATTTACATTTTAATAAAAAAATATCTGTAGTGATAAAAAATCATAAAATTGCAAAACCTTTTTTAAGTCCACGTGATAGTTGTACAAAGATATAAATTTGATACAATAAATTACATTCCAGATGTTTCAGGTGTTGGTGAAACAAAACGTGGCCGTATATTACCGTTGGCTGAAAGTTTAGTTAATTTTACAAAATCCTAGCGCGCAGCGCTTTAACATATTCTTCACTTTTATGTACCATAGATTAAAAAGATTATAATTTTGGGTTTCAACCATTATAATAAAACGAAGAATGATTTCCCATAACTGTTAAAGTAATTGTGTTTTAATTGATATTATCTTTCAAAGACAAATAATTAAAATAATAAAAAAAACAAGGACTGTTTTTACTTCTATGTAATCCCTATCGAAATATAATACTTTTAAAAGGAATTATTATTTATTTAATTGATTATTATTCTTTTAATTGATCGTAAACACTATTTAATATTTTATGGCTTCAACGCGATATAAGTTGTTAAACTATAATTATCTAAAACAAATTTGACTACAGTATAATTGACATCTAATACGAGTAGTAGTTCTCGGAGGCTTCAAGTAGTCGTAGTTAGTGTAGTTGTCAACCAAGTTTCTGCATCTATTTCAAAGTTTATTGGAACTTGTAAACCGCATTGTTCTAAGTAGGTACAAGCTGTCCTGACAAATTGTGCGGAAATAGAATTCGGTAATTCACACAACAAAATTGATAATAATGTGATTTTTGTAAATCGTTGAAAAGTGGTTAACCATCATAATGAGCGTTAGGTTTGTTAGTTATCAAAATAGAAATGCGGTTTCTGAAAATAACAAGTTGTGCCGTGCGGTTTCACATGCTGATGTTTAATTCGATGGAAACTGGAAGTCTCATAAAGGTTACAGTAGTTTATATTTGTATCTATACTAATATAATAAAGCGTAAACACACACTTCTTTGTTGCCTAAGATGTCAGCAATTACAGCATATTTTTGAATAATTTTAATATTTTTTTAATAAAAAGCCCTTCACTTACGTCACGCTTTAGGCTACATATTTTCACGCCATTAAACTTAGTGGGTAAATATTTTGGATAAAAATCCTAATGTGGGAAACAGACCATAAGTTGCTGCCAACATCAAGGAAGCAAGATTGCCATGGTTTGTCATCATGTTTGTCATTTTGACATTTGCAATTGATAATGTGACAAATGTAGGTAAACAATAAAACAAAGTATTTATAATTTCACGCCGATGAACCCGCAGGGGACCAGGTAGTCTTAGATAAAAATATATTTTATATAAATATAGTTAATTATTATATTGTTTTCATACAAAAGTAAAATGAAAGAATAATCTTTGAGATTCATTTGAGATAAAACAACTCGTAAGTAGACTATTAAAACTTTAATTAAATTTGATTGCTTAAAACTCTCTTACACTTTTTACCAAAAGAAAGATAAGAAAGAAGTAAAAAGTTTCTTTAATAATTAATTGTAAATCGTTGAGTAGCAACTACACTAGACATACTCGTATAAAAAACTTTAAATTAGTTGAAATTTTAATGCGCGAATAATTTCCATTAGTTTAAGTACATCGTAAATGGCGTATTAAATAAAACTGAACAGAATTCCATTACATTTAAATTAGTTTATTTGGATATTGAAATATCAATATATTCTACGACAAAAAAGATATTAATTCTTATCGTGCATCCATGATCTGTTTTCATCGAATAGTATGTTTACATTATACTAATATTATAAATGCGAAAGTTTAGATGGATGGATGGATGTTTGTTAAATTTGGTATGAATAGTAGAGGACAGTCTGGAAGAACTCATAGGCTACTCACTTTTGTATTTATTAATTATACGCGGACGGAGTCGCGGGCGGAAGCTAGTTAAGTAATAAATTCTATTAGATTTGAATTATTATAATATAATTTTGGCTAAATGTTAATATTTCGTGTTTAAATATGAGCTAATATAAGATTGCTTTGGACTCAAATATCCAATTAATCATACCTTATTCGAGATTTTAATTAATTAGTGAAACTTAACCCCGCTTCCATGTTAAAGCTCTTTCGGTGAAGTTTGTTTTCCATATTGACTGAGTGAATAAACATACATCGTGATAATACAGAGATGCCAGGATCTCTTCCACGTTTACATATATAAATGTTAGTATAATTGTTTTGAATTGGGGATGATTTGAATGATATGAGGTGTACTATGTCTTTACAAAACAAACTTTTCATTATTCCTACCACAATTATCGAAAATCAAATGTAAACGACAACAAACTATTAAATTAAAAATATTCGTTTACACTCTATTTAATATTAATTAATAAAACACTTTATT